>JAZKJV010001594.1:0-138366 GCA_037367405.1 Ottelia alismoides
TAAATCCTCTTACAGTCTGCTCAAGGAAACCTAAGCTGCTAGTGGATATCTAGCACACGTACGTCTCTGCTTTCGTAGAGCAATCACCACATCAAACTCATCTGCCAAGTCCTGAACATGTACATTCTTCTCTTGAGATGGCACCTGCTCATCATGTATGGAATCCTTCTGCACGGACAACTCGGTAGTACCATCGGTAGAAATAATGTGCTCATTACATACCTAAGACGTACTGGATGATGGAGAAGGATCTGTGAGCTGGGGGAACATAGCGAGACCTGCAAGTAAACACACATGGCAAAAACTGAGTCAATGTAGGTGGTGGTTTAGGGGCAGCCACTAGTAGATGGAGAGCAAGAGTAGGTGGAGGTAGATCATGAGATGGTGGATGTGGTGTTATGATAGTAGGAGGTGGAGGCATGTAGATTTCTGCACCAGAGTCTGATGGGGCTAGTCTGTCACATGTAGGAGAAAAATACATGACATACTCAAAGAAAGTAATGATACCCCTTCTGGGTATGAGAGTAGTCGACACTAGATTGGAAATACTAACAAAGTATTTCCACCGAAGTAGATCAAAGCAACGATACCCCTTCCGGGTATGAGACTAGCCGACAAAAACACACTTGACAGCACTGAGAGAGCTCGTCACGACCTGGAGAGAAGTCATGAACAAAAACAACTGAACCAAACACACGATGTGTAAGGGAGAAAAGATCCTTCTCGAGAAACGCAGTTGAAAAAAGAATCTTCTCTCCAACACAAAAGAGGGCATGGGGTTCACTAAGAACTTGCATGAGGCACACTCCACCCTACTAAGCGTGAGGAGCACATCACCCTACTAAGCGTGAGGAGCACGACTCTCAACAAGGTTCTGATCATATCAAGCAAGTACCGGCTATATCAACAAGGTTCTGATCATATCAAGCAAGTAACGTGTTTGCGCTCAACAATACCGTTCTGCTGGGATGTATAAGCCCATGAAGTATGGTGAACAATGCCAAGAGATCTAAGAAACTTAGAAAGTTGTAAGGTGAAGAGTTCTAGGGCATTATCAGAATGTAGATATTTGACATTGATAGAAAAGATGTTGTTTATCTCATTAATAAAAGATTTGATTAGAGACTCGTCCTCAGACTTACTCTTCAACAAGAAAACTCAAGAAAGTCTAGAAAATCATCCACAATGATCAGATAAAAACGGTGTCCCTGGTGATCAGGAACACAACTCGAACCCGTGATATCTAAATGAAGGAGCTCCAACAACTAAGAATGCTCCTACTCTGACGAGATGGGAAAGGAGGAACGGTGGTACTTCCCAAGCATGTTTTGAAAAAATGTGCCTCGAGGCGTAAAGGTGCTGGAGGCGAAACGGGACGGTGGGAAATAGCCTTGAGGCGACCGCCTTAGACCCCTTGGCGGAGACGTGCGCCTCGGATGCCTGAGGCGGTCGAGGCGAGGTGCTAGGTGAGGTGTTTTGGATTTTTCAAGCATTTTTCAAAGAAAATAATCAATCCTATTCGTATTTTCGTATGTTTATAAAGGTCTAGTTGTTGAGTATATATTTATGCAAGATAAATGCTTAAATTTAACCTCTTTTATATTCATATTTACCATTACCATATCTAGTTATTTCAATGAAATCTTACTATTACACCCTTAAACATATAAAAAACTGTGTGCGAATTCAAAAAACCTTATAAGAAATTGTGTGTGAGACCCCCGTACTGGTAGGGTATGGTGACACATGGGGGACTTCATTACCGTTCTTCATCTGGGTTCAATAGATCATACGATTGGGAATCAAATCCTGTGATTCATATCAACAACTTGGATATCTTTAATGACAACTATAGCCAATCCTTTTTTGATTAAAAAAATATTTTAGTGATAGTTGTAGCCAATGATTTCCTTTTGATTGGGTAGAAGTAGAAATGTTTATAGCATTGGCATATCCTTTTTTCGTGTTCTTATCTTCATAATATCATCATATATTACATTGTTATATATTATGTCTGTCAAATTAGATTCTTTCATCAATAAATGTATTTATTATACCTTTTCTAACTATTTTCCTATACAAACTGAGGCTTACGTCTCGAACGCCTTGAGGCTACGCCTCGCTTCGCCTCCAGGGAAAACATCTTGTTTCGCCTTTCATTTTTTCGACCTTGTTCCCAAGTTGGCAAGCATCGCATCGAAAAGAAGATCGCGTGGAAATCTGTGGGAGGACATGACACAACTTTTGCAGAGGAAGGTGGCCAAAACAAAGGTGTCACATGTATGGTGAGACTGGTCTAGTAGGAATAGTAGAGACACCAGCATGAGGAGGCTGGACCAGTCTATATAGCCTCCGCTACTCACTGCCACATCCAATCACCATGCCGTGAGTATATCCTGAAACACAAGAGTTAATGGGTCAAAAATGGTATGACAATGCAGATCCTTTGTAATATGACTAATGGAAAGTAAGTTCATCTAAAAATCATGGGCATATATAACATTCTGTAGGCCATGGATGGCGTTAGATGCACCTCCCCCTATCCTGTGATAGGTAAGTGGATCCCATTAGCAATAACAATCATCTACCAGGAGGTATAGTCCTGTAGGACCTCAATTAAGCTCTAGCTCCACACAAATGATGGGATGCACCAGATTCCATGATCCACTGTCATATTGGCACCGCTAGTACGAATAAAAGCGTAAGCGATACCTGGGGAGCTCGAGGAGGCTCTTGCTACAATTGCGGTATCTTTGGATCTTGTAGTGATGGTTCCTGCCAGGCTACCACTGGAGTCGTGATCTCTCATATACGAGAGACAATACCATTCAGGCGTGGATCGGCTTGGGAAGCTGGAGTCTCTGAAGGCTCGATCTGTTCTGCCACATGAGCAAATGTAGGGTATCCATGCTTCCGATAGCATGTATCCTCTGAGTGTCCTGGCCGACGACAGTAGGTGCAAGGACCACAGTGCCGTCCACCGCCTCTGTCATGGGGGGAACGCCTTCTGAACTGAGTAGACACTCCTCTACTGTGAGAAGCGGCCATCGTTCAGGAGGGTTGTGGAGGGGCAGCAGCGGAATAAGCGATCTGGTTATAGGCCTCCTCCATAGGAGGTATGGTCGCCTCATTGAGGAGTTGTGTACGTGCAACATCATACTCCGGGTCGAGCGCAACCAAGAAAATTCACTTCATCGTGGAGTTCTTGTATGCCATCTATTGCTCTGTAGATGTCGTAATAGGCATGAAGCTGTGAAGCTTCTCAAACATGCCACGGAGCGAGGAGTAGAACGTGTGCAGAGGACGACCATTCTGTGTGGTCATGTAAATACCAAACTGAAGATGAAGAATGTTGGCCTCATTCTTCGCTTGGGTATAGGTGGATGCCAAAATGTCCCACATCGCCTTGACGGTGGGCTGATTCACAATATCAGTGGCTATCTCTGTGTGAGGGTACCGGAGAGACAAATACGTGTATACGCGTCATCTTGCTTCTAAGAAGCATTGGTCCCAGTCTTATCCATTGGCTCTGACTCTGTCAGGATGTGTTCCTTGTTATTGCACTGCATGAGGGTGAGAAACTGCATGGACCGCAACTCGTAGTTGGTCCCATCCATCTTTTCGATGGGAGTCGGGCCCTTGAATGCACCAGACAAAGAAAAGATGTTACTATGTTACCCTTGTCCTCTGACATGATGGAAGAACAGTCGAAAATGGAACTCAATTGGGATGTAAATTGTTCTGAGCGAGTCTACACAATCATACGGAGGATTGATTGTATGTGTAGACTCATACAACCATCCTCGTCAATTCGCAGTGAGCAATAATGCCGGAAAACATGATTTATAGATTTGAAATCACATTTTCTAGTCAAAATCAGACCGTTTTAGGGTCAAATCAGATTGTTGTAATGGCACAGGAGGGTCCTGGTGACGCTAAAGGTGATTGGGCGACGCAAGCGGAGGGCACTACTGTCCATGCGCGGTGGCGACGGTAGAGATGCTACTGCCGCAGCCCATGCATTGTGGTACGGTTCCGTAGCGGTGCGGTGTCGCAGTGGAGAGGGAGAGCCTGTGACGGCGCCGCCACCGAATCGGAGGGCTGATGGTGGGGTGAGGGGTTTGGGTCAGGGCTTCGGTCTATGACCGTTGCTCTGATATCATGTGGAGATGAAAGAATAAAATTACATTATAGAGAGGTCGTAGGGTTCTCGTATATAGTAGAGAAACCGGTTGGGCAAATTACAAGAAGAAGACAAGAAGAAAAGAAATTACATAAATGATATAAAAGATAAATAATATCTCAACAACATGCATTAATTCAGGGAAATTTTCATCATTTTTTCTAATAAACTATTTGCAAAGCCGCCTCCAAAAATAGTCGTTGTCATTTCAAGCCTGCTCTCTAAGCACATGAAACTCTTCCCACACAAGGATGTAGTTACAATAACCGCAATCAAGCAACACAAGAGAGTTGATGGCCTGCAACTACAACCAATCAAGTGAAAATTGTTTCTTCTTGCGAAGAACTCCAGCAATTGCACACTAAAGCACGGCAATCATTCACACAACATCACAACGAGTGGAGATCCAAAGATTTAGGGCTCCGGCAAGCAGATTATACCTGTAAATGCAAACTTCTGAATACAAACTAAAGGTACGAACATGAGAGGAAACATGTAGTTGCTAGAAATTCCAACAATGTAGAGCGACTCCAACACAAACATTGTGCTACTTTTTAGGCTTCCACAAAGGAAATGAACATGTACAGAATGTCGAATGACTCAACCCCGGCAAAAAACAATGGGATAATCTCCTCGAAATGATTGAAATTCCAATTAGGGAACCTCCATCATGTAAAAATGGAATAAAGGAGATCTAACCCATTGTAAAATGGGGAGATTGATGTTAAATTGAGTAGAAAAAAACCCGATTAGATGGAGGAGGAAATTTCCCCAAAAATGCCTCTGTCTTCTCCAGGGCTTCTCTCTCCCAGGGTTTTGGTTTGGGTTTGGTTTCTGGTAGGCAGATAGGTGATAGCATGGTCTTGGCAACAGAGATCCTCGCGGACTAGAAAATAAATCATAGAAAAGGAATCCTATGGAAGGTAGAATTCTCTAAGGCCTACGATACTTTGGATTGGCACTTCTTATGGTATGCGTTTGCTCGTCGCGGTTTCCCTGACATCTGGATATCATGGATGAAAAGATGTGTTGGCTCAGCATAGTACTCAATAATAGTGAATAGCCGACCGAAGGGGGGGTTTCTTTCAACCTCAACGAGGAGGTCGTCAGGGGTGCCCATTTGTTATTCATCATTGCAGCGGATGTTCTGTCCTGCATGGTGCAACAGGTAACCTCTCAGGAGATCACAACTAGCTACGCAAAAGATGGTATTTCTATACCTCTTCTCTAATATGCAGACAATACCATTTTTTATTGAGGGCGGGAGGGTTGAAGCAAGGGGCATGGCGCGAACTTTAAGATTTTTGGCAAACTCTTGGTGTTGGAGTATTCGTGTGTGCGCCACATTGAGTTGTAGCAGGGTAAATGGATCCTGGAGAAGATCCATTTACCCCATCCAGTGTTTAGTCCCACATCATCCAGTGGTGGGACTTGGAGGCTCTTGAGAGGCTATATAAGGAGCCTCAGACCTCTGTACTCATTGAGAAAAAGTAATGCATAACATGCCCCTTTGAGGGCTTCTCCCGTGGTTTCATTCCGCTCCTCGCGGAGTAGGGTTCCACGTAAAATCATGGTGTTCCATGTTCTATCTTTCTTGTTTATGCTCTGTTTATCAATCGCTTCCGCATTCTTCATATTTTATAACATGGTATCAGAGCGGGTTTGGTTCTCGCAGATTTGTTCTTGAATTTTTTTCTGTTCGAGAATCGTTTATCAGATTCAAAGTGGGAGTTCTGTTCATTATTTTTATCATGTCCCAAGATCTGTGCATGTTCATATATCAGGGTTTTCTGAAACCCTAGCATATTGTGAGGTTAGTTCCACCGCCAGATCCAGCCCTCTGTCCAGGTGACGCCCCCAATACCCCAAGGGCCAGCAGCGCATCTTCGATGTCTCCAGATCTACGTGCAGGCCAGCCCTGGAGGAATCCCGATGCCTCGCGTGCACCGCAATCAGGCGAAGCTCACTCCACGAAGCCCTAGATCGCTGCCTCCCATCGCGCCTCACCCTCCAGGCGGCTGGCGGTAGGCGCGAACCCCATGCGCGTCTTCCTCTCCGATCGCGCATCTCCACCTAGCGGTCCAGCGGCTCCCATCAGCGGCGAGTCCCTCCTTCGCCTGCTCCTCCCATCAGCGGCGCATCCTCAGCCGAAACCCACGAGGCCGCCCTAGCGCAGCTCCCTTCCCGGTGGCACCAAGCTTCGGCAGCACCGAAGGAGCCCTACACGCATCATTGCGCGCAAGCTCCTGGCGGAGCATCCTTCAACGCGCGCACGCTCCAGGCGGCCTCGGCACCTCACCATTTCTCTCTAGGCGTAGCAGTCCATCCAGAAGCCCCAGGGGCGGCGGCGCTTTCTACAGGAGAGGAGCCCCTTTCGGGGGCGGCCGGTTTCTTTGAGCGAGGGATTTCTAAAACCCTAAATAGGGTTACCCAAAAAGATGCAACGGGTCTTTAAAAAAACGGGGGGTATTTGCCTGGGCCCGATACTTAAAAAAAAGGGTGTGAGGGCCCTGTTGGGCCGAGTTTTCTGTTTTTTAAAAAAATATGGAAGGTCAGATTTTTTAAGAAAAAAGAGTTTTTGAAGAGGCGCGTACACGAGAAAAAAGGCGTACGCAAGTTGAAAAAAAAGATTTGCGAAAGCCGAAAAAAAGAGAGGTTTGAACGGCTTAAAAAAATTTTGCAAAAAAAAATTGACGGCTTAAAAAAATTGAAAAGCCATGAGAAATTTTCGAGATTGTTTTCTCCCCATCATTTATATTGTTTTCTCCAACTTGGTCGACGTCCATGTTTTCCAACAAGTATGGGAGAAAGGGGGAGTATATGTGTAGAGTCACAGGCCAGTTTGTCAGTTTTTTGCAGATTCTCCAGACTTCATATTACAAGCCATTCAGATTCCAGACTCTACGGTTCAGATCCAGTTTCAGACTCGACATCAGACATCTCCGAGTCTCCAGTTTCAGACACGCATATGATTGCGGTCATTTTCTGATGAGCATATGTTGCCATCATTTCTTCGTGGTCCCAATTATTATTCTTGTTTTGTATGCCAGAGTCTTCATGTGAGCCACAGGGACTCCATAGTAGAGGACCATTCCCTATGCCATGTTGGCAAGCGTTTTCATGTGGTATCATAGATATACCAGAGCAGAGCAGTGCACCATTCTCTGAGCCAGGTGGGAGAGACCCAGTTCTCCGACGAGGAGACTTCAGGCGCAGTTTCAGACTCGATGATCAGATTCCGAGTCTTCAGTTGACTCACACTCCAGCCCGTTCGTCTTCCTCACCTACACGGCATGAGAAGCAACGTCCTCGACTGCAGCAATGTACGCGTTGGGTTGATATTGTTCGTAGTGTCCTGTAGCGTTGAGTTTCTTTATGTTTGTCCAAGCTGAGCATTGCATGCTCCAGCTTGAGGGGGAATGTTGGAGCATTTGTTGTATGCGCCCATTGTGTTATAACAGGGTAAATGGATCCAGTATATAGTCCCACATCGTCCAATGGTGGGACTTGGAGGTTCTGGAGAGTCTATATAAGGAGTCCTAGACCTCCTGTACTCGTTGAGAAAGTGCAATGCATAGCATGCCCCTTTGAGGGCTTCTCCCGTGGTTTCATCCCGCTCCTCACGGAGTAGGGTTCCACGTTAAATCATGGTGTTCCCATGTTCTATTGTTCTTGTTTATTCTCTGTTTATCAATCGCTTCCGCATTCTTCATATTTTATAACACTTGGGTCTTATTCTTAACCATTACAAGTCCATGGTGGTTCCTTTCGGACTTCCAGATGATGAAGCCCATGCTTGTTCCGTGGAGCTATGTACAGATGGCGGTACTCTTCCTATCAGGTACATTGGCTTCCACTCATTTGTGGGAACCTCTGATTGGTTGCTTATAATAGAGAAGATGGAGAAAAGGCTTGCGGGTTGGAAGGGAGCTTCATTATCAAGAGGAGGATGATTGGTGCTACTAACGGCAGTCCTGTTGGCTATCCCAACCTTCTTCATGTCCTCATGCTTATTGCCAAGAGGTGTTCGTTGATGTCTAGAGATAACTACCAGGAGATTTTTTAGGTCCAAATAAGGCGATCCTTCTGAAATGGGTTGCCATAATTTGGGGAGATAGTGATGATATCTGTTGCGAACTTATTAGAAAAATTTATCATGTAGAGGTACGTGAGATTTTGGTGCACAATCCGCCTGCTTTCTGTTCAGCTTTTTGGAAAGGCATTCGTTCTGTGATTGCTGCAGTTTTGTGATCTCTTCCGACCGTAATTGGAAGATGGAACTTCTTTTGCTTTTTGTATCGACAATTGGACGGACTCCGGTACTCTGGCTTCTAGATTCCCTCGACTCCGCTCTTTCATCCTCTCAAACTAAGAAGGTGAGGGACTGTTGGGAAGGAGTATGGATGCCTACTTTCTGTTCATGTTTTTCAGATTAACGCATGAAGGAATTTATGCTTATGTCGGACTCATTGAGTCAAATCAAAGGTCTAACGTGGTGCAAAGATCGTTGGAAGTGGAGAGGTGGAGATTTCTCGGTTAGGCACGCCTACAAGACTATTGACACCACACTGGGGACGTTCGATGCCATCCATGTTTGAGACTGCAAATTTATATGGGAAATGAAACTACCAAGTAGAATTTGTGTTTTTCCTATGGCTACTGCAAAGGAGGCGTATTTTAACTCGGGATTGATGTTCCAAACTGTTCACAGATGTTACCGACCTTTGTCCTCCATGCAACATTTAGAGTGAATCCATTGAGCACATGTTCTTCCACTGTTACAGAACGTCACCCATCTGGCATGACACTGGAGTTACTTGGTTTAATACACAAAGCATGGAGAATTTTTGGGAGTCTGGATGTAGAAAGAAATAGGCCTCGTGACGAGCTCCTTCAGTCGATCGCAACTATATGGTCCATATGGTGAGCTAGAAATGGCACAATCTTTGCTGGTGATCAGTTTTATCTTGAAAATATTTTTTCCATGCTAAGATTCCGATTCTGTAAATACTTCCACCTTTAACCTTTTTAATATATCTGGAGTGGACACCTAGCATGTTTTCCTCGTTTTGACTTTAAAAAATGATATACAATGTCAAATTTGTTTTATTTATGATTATATACCAATATAAGTGCATCAAATTATTGATTTAATTCCTTTTCATAAGAACTGTAACGCCACGTCTGCCTGAAGCTTATGCCCTGTCTCACTTATAGGCAACCGTTTGATTCAGCTCTTTTTTTTTGAGCATGTAGTCAAAAATCACGTAGAAAGATTTCAAATGAGACCTTTTCTCAAACTGGTCACCAATGTTTATACATTATTTAAGAATTGACAGAAGAAAAGAAGACTAAATTACATGTCTAATGTCCAGATGAAATGTTGGCAAATATATCCCCAAATGGAAATGTATTTATATGATTAGAAGGTCGGGCACCCTTCGACTTGTATGCCTTTGGCAGTTGGGCACGTAGCAAGCTTGCAATGTTCCCCTCGGGAGCCCCACCAATCGATGTTCTTGTCTTTGAGGCTGAGGGCAAAGTACAACAAGACCCCCATGAAAGCAACACCAGCATCCAGTGCAGCGGAGAGGATGTAGTTGTACCTCTGCCACCACTTCTTCCTGTATCGGAAGATAAAGAAGTTGAAGATCGTCCCAACGATAACCCATGCATTGTAGTTCAAGGCAGTTGCAGGCGGCATGTAAGCTGTCGCCCCAAGGAGGACTGGAAGGTTTATCAATGGGATCCAGGACTGGCTGGGAAACTGCTTGTGTAATAGCCACACAATTACCGGGCCTGCGGCCCCACCAAGGAAGAACCAGTTCAGTTTGCCGTAGTTTCCAAGGGTCCCAAAGATGCGCTTTGGACCCACCAATCCCCAGATTACAGATGCATCGAAGAAGACCCGGTCTCCTGGGCACGTCCATGGACTGTTGGGCGGCAGCAGATCATCTTGGCATATGTTCTCTATCGATCCCAGCAACCACCAGGCAACACCGAGGTTGATTGTACCAGCGACAACTGTGCCTATGAACTGGTGTGCGTGAGTTCTGATCAGTAAATATGAGGATGGTTAATACATACATAATCACGAGGGAGGAGAGCCCACCTGAACGAGGAACATGGACCTGGGAGGGATCTTCATGTAGTGCCCTAGCTTGAAGTCGGCAAGGAAGGAGATGGCCTGCGTCATGCTCATGTAACCATAGACTTTGAAGCAAACGTTGGCGATGGGTTTTCCCGGTAGTATTATACCCATGACGTATTCTGTTATTATATTGAGCCCTGGTGTCTGAATGAAATAAAAGTATGTAGTGAGAAGTAGAGTTGAAGCCCAAAAAGGTAACTTTCACAAGCCTCTGATTACCTGATTGGTGGTTGCCGTGATGATTGCTATGGGAAGGGTGAAAATGAAAGCCATGCCGCAGGCGAAGATGAGACCCCACCATGGCAGCTGAACATCGTCTTTCATTACAATGCACATGATGAGGGAGACGACAACGGATATCCCAAGCAAGCCATAGAACCACCATCCAGGTATCTCCTTGTACCTCTTCATCATCCTGGTGTGGATGTCTTCCTTTCCTTTGTAAGATGCACGGAAACGGTCGTAGATTTCCCTGCAACATATATTTTGATTGTCTGTAACTGCGATACTTTTTAGGCGCAGATCTAATTAACTGTTACCTTCCGTAGAACAGTCCGACGTGTGTGAGAGTGGATGCAATCGTGGCGAATCCAAAGCCATAAGTAAGAGCAAAGAACATGCTCAAATGAATGCGTCCCTGTTTTTCATATGCCGGCATGTCGATCTCGAAGTTCTTGTTGACTATGCTGTTGATGTCGTAGCGCTGTCCCGTGGCTGTAAATAAGTGCGACGAGAAGATGGGGAATGTCTTTGCATTGAAAAGATTCAGTCCCCAGTATGATATGGGAATGGCAATATAGACTATGATAATATAGCCAATGAAGATGTTCATGATAGCGAAGAAGGGGCTGACAAGTGGACTGAACATGAAAGCTGCGATAGCTGACCAGTCGAGGGTGAGGGCTCCGAGTCCCAGACCTTTCATCCCCGAGCCCAGCTGTTGGGCAGTCACGGATTTCGAGAACACCCAACAGACCCAGGAGATGCTGGTGAGGGTTGGGAAGAGGTAACCCGGGACGGCATACCATGCAAAGCTGCACAAGAATGCAATCACGAAGAACTTCGCGCGTGACATGCGACGATCTTCCTTCTCGTGCAACACCCTGCATTGAAATCCAGTTACCACCATCAAGTATGCTTTTAATACATAACACACTATTGTTTATATTCTTGCTATACCGTCGCAAGAAACGGGCCATCTTATGCTATGTTCTACTGGCAAGTGTGCAAGTTAAAGACGATAAATGCTGCATATTCTGACTCGACTCCTATGATAACGTGCAATCATCTGCATCCTTGGTGCAGTTAAATGAAATGTTGAATGATAGTTCTACTACAGTTGGAGTTTGTCAGATTATCGTTCTTCTACCTTGTTTACATTCTGATCATGGCCCTAGTTGGATTGGATTGTTCTTTGTTTGTGTGTAGGCGCTCCTGCGATGTACATGTATAACCCGAGGAGAGCACTTATCCTAGAGTTTTGCATGTGTCATATGCCATCTCTCCTTGCACACAAATTTTTTATATAGAAATGGGTTTAATTGATTTATGCGTTGAACGCTTTAACAACTTTGACTTGTTTTCCACACAGTATTTAAGTGGATCTTGGTCTGAATATGGATTTTTTGGTATCCGAATAAGGATCCATTTAAATGTATACCACATGCGTGTGTGCGTCTGTGTTAGGATAAGACGTGAGCTGTACTACAGGTCCTGCTGGGAGCACTGAGGACTTTTTGGCATATTTTTACGGTGGATCTCTTTTTCTTCGCGGGTTTTTTTACCCTTCGTATTTCTTGCGGGATTCCTTCGCGGATTGTTATTATTCTGTGAATCGATTCCCAACCGTTTTTCAACATAAAAATTCTTATGGCGTGTGCGATTATGGATTGCTTCTTTTTATTTGGCGTGGTGATGATGTTGAGCATACCTGAAGAGGGAGACCTGAACCAGGGTGCTCGGCCACCACATATGCGCAGGCTCCACCACGTACTTCCGCAACAACCCCGCCCATCCGTAACCCAGAACCTGCATCAACCATTCGGTAGACCGTCACCGCAATCTTGTTCACATGGTTGAACAGTTGACGGGATCGAAAAGATTATATTATTTATTGTATCCAATATAAACGAGGGATAAACCTGAGTGGTGATGATGAGGATCCACGCAGCGTGGAAGGAGATGGTCCTCTTGTAAAAGGCGCGGATGATGTTGACGATCCCGACGGCGTAAGCGGAGCCGTTGCCGAAGGCGTAGCCGGCGTTGGCGAAGATGGAGATGAGGACGTGCTCCTTGATGTTGAACGGCCCGGGGTTGAGGGAAAACTGGCGGGATCCCAAGCGGAACTTGCGGCCGGGGAGGAGGACGGCGAGGAGGTGGCCGGCGGGGAGGGAGGCGACCTGGATGGAGATCTGGGTGATGATGAGGGGCTCGGTGCGGTAGGCGAAGAACTGGTTGAGGAAGGACATGAGGGCGCAGGAGAGGAGGCCGAGCGTCCACATGCGGAAGGTCCAGACCGGGAGCGTGGGGTCGTCCGTGGTGAGCACCGTGAGGCGGACCTGCTCCACCGGGGAGACATCGTCCTCCTCCCCCTCTTTGTCGTTGGCTGCTCGCTCCATCCCCATTCTTCTCTGATCTGCTCTGCTCTGCTCTGCTTTGCTTTGCTTTGCCTGTTGTGTGGAGTAAAAATGAAGTGGGGTCTTCTGTATTTAGTTGTGTTGACCGCAACCACCTCCTCCTTCCCCTCACGCGGACCTCTGCTGTTACAGCTGGAGTTAAAATGAAGTGGGTTTGCTGGATGGGCATCGGCATGTGCACAAGCCATCCGTATCCTCTGGGGCCGTCCGATACTCATCCAGCGGTTCGCTTGTGTTACAGCATGTACAGACGAGGTCGAATTCGGTCTGCACGAATCTCATAGGTCGGAACGGGATAATTCACGGTGAGCGGATATCTCTGTTTTTTTTTTTTTGGATTTTTGTCGGTTGTGCCTCTTTGAGCAATATCTGTTATGCTCTTTCCTTTTCCGGAATATCCGTTATGTCCCTACTTTCTTGCAAAATTCACAGTTTTACCTTTCTGTTAAAGTAAAGAAGGGGCATAATTGATATTACAAAAGGATAGAACTGTCTCTACTCAATTCCTACGGCCTCCATCCAGATAGTCATTTTTTAACGGTAACAAGATTTTTTAAAACGACACCATCTCGATGGAGGCCGTAGGAGTCTCTGTTTCTGACAAAATTTGAATGACTTATATGAGGGATATACAGATGAATATACATGGTGATATTTAAAAAATAAATAACGCCGAAATAAAGGGGGTGGGGCAGAAAATAGGGCAGCCCCATTAAATCTTGTGTGTGTATGTGTGTGTGTGCGTGCGTGCGTGCGCATGGGACGGAGCCATAAACTTTTTGTCGAGGGGGCACAAAGTAAAATATTTATTTATAAATTGGTTGTAATATTACCAAGTAACATGTGATGTAGTTATAATGCAACATAAAAATGACAATTTGATTAGACTTCTTAACTTTTTTCGAGCAAAAAATATCTATGTTTGTTATATGATGAATCCTCATTCATCACTCTTTATTCTTTTATTTTAGCTAGAAACCTTGACAAAAGGCCATGTAATTAGTTGTAAATACAATAATTTGTCAAAATGCATGCATCATGTTATTAACCATAATTAGCATGTTTTTGCACAAAAATAAAGGGATAAAGAAATAAAGAAAAAGAGGGAGATATTTAGAATAAATATTGAGTGACCTGAACCCAAGGGAAGACTCTACAAGGGTCTGACCACAAAATAAAATAAGTAGAGAGAGATAGGGTGACTCAACATGGTGTAAATATCCCTCTATATGTAAATACTTTATTTTCTAAAAATAAAAATGTGTGTGGTTCCCATATTTTGTACATATTTATAAAAATAAAATAAAAATGGGAAAAATAAAAGAAAATTAATAATAAATAATTTCTCTCTCATCAGTGTATATGTGTACCATGTACATACAATAAAAGATGTATTAATTTCACCTTTGTAATTAAAAAATTCAATAAAAATCTTTTTATATTCCATATTTTATGGTTTAAATAAATAAAATATAAAATTTGAATAAATGTACATCAATAAAATAATAAAAATAAAATTTAAAAATACATAGGTATACATACCTATATATAATAATAATAATATAATGTAAATTCCTAATTTATTTTTCAAAAAAATAAATAAATATCACTAAAAAATACTTTGAAAATAAATAAACATTTTTCCTATTGAAAATATCTTCAACTAAAATCATTTTCTACTTTAAAATGAATTTACAAATATTTAATAAATGGATTAATCTGATTGGTCCACGGGGGAACGTTAACCCCCGGTCAACTCCCCCCCCCCCCCCCGAACCATTTTACCCGGATCCGCACCCCGACCCGATCTTCTCCTATTTTTGCCGGCGTGATCCGACCGCCATCCATCCGAACCCGGGCTCCGACTATCGACGATCCATCCGAGATCCACGCCCGGGGATCTTCCTAGGGATCCGTGCACCCAAAATCTCTCCCGACTCCAATCTTATCGGACCCTTCCCAGTATATAGTCTCCCCTCCGCCGCATTTTTCACGTCATCTTTGGCCATCCCCCTTGCTACCAAGGAGCTCCTCATCCTCGCCTGAGTGACAGCATCGTGAGGGAGAGTTGCAGGGAGGACGCGAGCGTCGGGAGCCACTGATCCGACGACTTTCACCGCCATGCTCCGCCGCAAGGGGAGCCCGAGCCTCTGGACCGTCGATCCATCGAGGCGACGATCCCCGGAGGTCCTTGACTTCCAGCACAGACAACCTCGACCATCAGGTAGCCCTTTTAGCTTCTATCTGCACTTTAATTAGGATTCTTAGGTTTAGCGCCGCCGGCCATCGCCGACCATTTCCCGATCATCCATCCGTTTATCCTTCCATCCGACCGTCGATTCATTTTCACGAGACCTCACTCCACTTTCTGCGCCCCTTCATTCCCCTGACTCTCCCCCAGAGCAGTATCCTCGCTTTCCTCCGTCGTCGCTTCGCCGGAGAGCGTCGCTCCGACTCGCCCACGCACCATCTTCGCACGTAACCGGGTCGAGGCATTTTGCCCTCGACCCCTCTTTCTTTCTGTGCAGGAATGAAGGCATAAAGACCTCATCTGGAGGTCTGAACACTAGAGCACAGGTGCTCCAGGAGCTTCTCGTCGCCGGAGCTCTCCAGACGCTCTCGGCCCCTTTTGAGCATGCCATCGGCTGCGGAAGACGTCGACCATCATTTCCCCTCTTAGAGCAGCACCGGAGGAGGTCTTCAACACGCGTATTGGGCCGGCGAACCTCGCGGCGAGGAGTTCTTCCAGGAGCCTCTGTCACCGTAGATCGAGCCCCCTCGCGCCAGATAAGATCGTAGCCATCCGTTCGCGAGAGCTGGCAGCCGTTGGATCGAGCCCAAGACTTCATCTGGGGCGTCGATCAAGCCAAAGGGAATTCCACAACTCTCCACCGTCCGATCACACGTGGACACCCCTCGTCCGTCAGATCTTAATAAGAGGGTAATTTGCACTTAGGCCCTCCTTAGTTTTTATGTTTCAGTTTAGTCCTGTAAATCTTTTATAAAGTTGTTTTAATTAGGGATAAATTGCATATAGGACCTTATGCTTGTGTTATTTGCTAATCAGTCCTTGTGTATATGGAACACGTGCATCGACACGTGATTTGAGGGTTATTTGCATATTTTTCCTTGAACTTCTCAGCTGTTATTGAATACATCTTTATAAATAGGAATTACACTTTAGTCCCTCTGAGTGTGAATCACGTGGTTGCCTCGTGCTTTTCTGGACTTTTTGCAACTTTGGACTCGGGGTTCTTATATGTGTTAGCTATTTGACCCTGGAACTATGTTTTCTTGCACTTAGGTCCTTATATGTTGTGTGTCTTGCATTGATTGAATAAAATATCAAAATAAATTCCAAATCAAGTGAAATTTGGACACGTGGCTCCTGCCACTATGTAAAAATTTCATTAATTTTTGGGAAATTTTTATCACTTTTTATTATTTTTAAAAAAATCAAAAACATTAATTTTTGCTATTGTTTGGAAAAGAAAATCAACTAAAAATATAAAAACTTTTCTAAAAATTCTTAAAAAATTAAGAATTGTTTGTTTTGTTGTTGTTGAGTTTCTGTCCATTTTTTATGTCATTTGGATTTATAAAACTCCTAAAAAACAAAAAACCCTAAAAATCTTACAAAAATTCTTAAAAATTCTGTAAAATTCAAAAAAAATGCAAACTCTTTTTCTGTATCTAGTTTTCATAAAAATTGTCTCCAGATTTTTAAAGGCTAATTAGATATTTTTTATTAGCTTTTCAAGTCTGAGTGCACATTGATTCACTATTTTTCCCTTTCTTGATTTTTATAAAATCAATTAAAAATCAAAAAATCTTGAGAAAATTATCAAAAATACTTAAAAATATAAAAAACACAAAAACAATTTTATTTGAATTTTTTGAGCATTTTTTAGTGTTTCATAAATTGTTGAATTTGCTCTTTTTATCCTTTTTCTTATATTTCTCTTATAATTTAAAAACACAAAAAAATTAAAAATACATAAAACCCACCAAAAATATTTTGTCTTTCATTTTATCTTTTTGACTACTTCGTAGGTTCCTTTGAGCCAATCCGTGCTCCTTGAGTTTGACCCTGGTCGCTATACCATGTTAAATAAATAGCGAAGACCGCTATTTATGTTTTATCGATTTATCTTTGATTTGGTGGTCTTATTTTTCTTGTTAACCGAGTCTCTGAAATCCGGGTCGCAGCGACCCGTGTTTTTATACCTTCACCTGGGTCTTGGATTACGAATTCCTCGGTCATCGTTATACATCTATAAAATTGTAAGATTGAATATCTGATACATATATATTCATTAAAAAATTTTAGATAAATCATATATGCGATAACATTTTGAAAGCTTTTCATATAGAAAGAATTTAAAACATCTAACTTTAAACATGGAGCATAAAGTTATAAAATAAAGTACCTTTACACTCATTTTTCTCAATGAGTGAATGAGAGAGATAAATACGAGTAACGGAGATAGAAAGATAGAAGCATGGAGAAATGATGAGAATAAGGTTTTTAAAACCCGGACCAGACGTTGAACTATTTAGTCCCTCGTTTGGTTTTTACCGAGTTCGACTGTTGGATCAAATTGGGTGAAGTATTCATGACTTCATTATTTGTATCAACCTCAAAAAACTAGATCGAACTTAATTTACGATTCATATGGGTGGGACCCATATTCTAAACCATGAAAACCACATGCACACACGCTTTTGTGTGTCTATCTAAGAATGTTCGTGTTGAATAATTGTTGATAATTAATGATATCCAAATTCTTTGTAGTAATACGATCTGAGTCAAATTAGTCCACTTCAATGGGATATAATCAATATTCAAAGTCATTTTTTAAATGTCTAATTATACTTCCATGGAATCGGTCGAACTAACAAGATCGAGTGCAGTATCCAATCCAACCAGTCTGACCAACTAGTCCAGACTGATTTTTTAAGAGATATAACAATGAAAGAGAGAAGAAGAATAAAAAGATATGCATGGAAAGAGATTTCAATAGATGAGGTAAATGAGAGAATTGTGGAGAGATAATAAAGCAAATCCAAATTGAGGGAGGGAGATACAAACTAAGTTTGCAAGTACATTTACTATAGGAACACCAAAATAACATTGTAAATATACTATTATATCAATAGAAAAAGGTAGCATCCTATAATCTAGGGGGGGCATGTGCCCCTCCATGCCCCCCTCTAGATCCGTCTGTGTGTGTGTGTGTGTGCGCGCGCGCGTGTGCGTGTGCGTGTGCGCGTGCGTGCGCGTGCTTGCGTGCGTGTGTGTGTGTGTTTTCCTCAAAAAAATATATGAGGAATTTGCACCATGATTCAAATAAGGTATATGCAAAAAATTTCACGGCCCTTGATCAAGACATACTAAAGGGCTATGATTGTTCAACATTCTCAAAATACTTAGATACCAAGGAGCTTCATTGCTAATCGAACATTAAATAAATTGAACCGAGCATTCATGAATCAAGGGCGAGCCGAACCGAATCTGAACAACATTTTCATCTTATCGAACTGAATCGAACCCAAGCCTCTAAAAATGCTAAACGAACCGAACCTAGGTATGTTCATTTTGTTTACACCCCTAATTGTTGTATTTTTATTATTCTATTTCGAAGCCATCATGCTCGTCAAACTAACTCGGCTACCTCCTTTCATTTAAACTACGATAATCTTCTCTTATAATCTCAAAAAAATTTATATATTTATTCACATGAAATTCCTTCTATATAATCATTTTTATTATTAGATTTCAGGAATCTAATCTAAATTGCTAAAGTATGGTGATATAATCATTATATGATTGTATTCGTCATTCAAATATTACTATTACTCGGATAGTTATATTTCTATTTTTTTGAATCTAATTAAAAACATTGTTATTTTTAAATTAGAAAAATGGACTACATAATTAAATAAATATCATATCTTGGATATATTGGATCAATTATTAATGGATTTTATTTGAAGTCGGAATTTGCCAAGGGCACAACTTAGGTAATTATGAAGTTCAAGTTATTTATTATTCAATAACTTCAACATATATTTTGTAACATGTTAAGAAAATATAAAAATTGATATTTGTATAACTTGTATCCCGATTTAATCTAACATTAGTATACCCCCCCCCCCTTTTGTAGAAGTTTGGCTATGTCTGGAGTTCAAATTTGTGTCCGCGTTTGATCTAGTCGAAAGATGACTACGATAAAGGTATTCCATTTCTTCATAATTCAGCAAGAGGAAATACGATTGAGGGGCGGATAGAATGAGTCTGAGCCAGATTTTGTAGTACGTAGTCGTACCTGATTTAAAATGACTACATGAATCGATATCAATTTGATATAATGTATGTCCGTTGAAATATGTAAATAAAATTATGTAATTATTTATAACTATATGTGTATTCGTTCTCCGTATTTGATATAATTATTACGAAAACATATGTACTATCATACGAATTTCCCTTGGATCCATTTAGAATCGTACATATTTTAAAGAATATACGTGCACCTTTTATTCTTGCCCCAATATCCGCCATCCATATTTTAAATATTACTAATATTAAAAAGGGATATTTACACCCATAACCCTAAATCTGGTAATTACACCAGGAACCCTGCGTAATAGCGAATTACGTCAGAAACCCTGAATAATGGGTAACGTTTACTTATGTAACCCTCCGTTACGCTCTGATGTTAGCAGTAACCACGGTTGGGTTACCATCTACCAAACCTGAGTTACGAGGTGGAGATCAAATGGCTGGGGTTCGTTGTTGTCACGTGTAGGGTCTCGATGGAAGTGGTTGTCGAATCAATGAATAGTGCAAGGGCAACGAGGTGGAGTTTTTAGCCCTCGTCCCGCCCTCGACATCGTCACCTATCTCTCCCGCCTTCGGCTCATCCTCTTCATCATCTTCTCCAAGTCGCGGAAGAAGAAGAGCCCCCCATCAGTTACCGACGAGACCCTTCCTCCTACACCAAGGAACCTGAAGCAACTCGAAAAGTGCCGGTATGTCCTCCCCTTCATCTTCGCCTCTAAATTTCTTCTTAAAATTCAACTGAGTAGATGAGAATGAAACCTACATGTACCTTATAGCATAGGTTGGTTCGAAGGGCGTGAAAGGATCCTTAGCATTTGCGTCCGGTATGGGGGATACTTCAAGAACGTACGAGGGCGTGGTGGCGATAGGTACTTGTTGGGGAAGCAAGTCGTCATAGGGACAAACCCAGATTACACTTGTTGGTTTGACATCATCGAGGACATTGCAGAAGTTATTCCCTGGCAAGCAAAGGATTCCTTGCGTATGTGCTACAAAATTCCTAATTCCCATCCATCTAGATACAAAACTATCTCATGGTTTGAATTTTTTTGTCCTGATCGCTTATTATTTAGGTATATGAACATCTAATCGCATTTTTTCCTTTGTTAGGTATGCAAAGTTATCTGATGAGAAGCAGATGATGGAAATGTTTTACTTGCACCAAGATGGGACGCAAATTGAGTTGGTGGTGGAGTTTGATCAAGAAGCAGAAGCACTCGATGCCATGGAAGAGCATGCGAATGCAGGCCAAGATCCAACCGCCTCGTCCCTAGGGAATGATGTGAATGAGACTGTGGAGGCTTTACAAGAGTTGGGGAAGGTTAGGCATGAATCCTTAAAGTCACTTGATTGTATCGCTTTCACCGAATGTCCGCAAGGGGATGGAGTGGAGGGATTTACTACTCAAGCGATGGATTTGGAGGATGAAGTTGTGCAAATGGACATTGATCGGAATGATATAGTGGAGATGGACGATGATCCCTATTTGGAGAGCCATTGGATTCACTTGGGGATGAATCAAGGACATCCATCAGTCCCAACACAATGGAGGCACCGGTGAGGAGTTCTCAGCAATGACGTTTAGTGAGATCAAAGTGAGTGTTGTGCTCCAAACCCTATGTATCGACATAATCGAATCGAAAGACTCCGATTTTGTTGTTGATAGCACAAGTACCAGTGATGATGATAAAGAACTCAATGGTCTTGAATCTGAGAATAGCTATCACTATCTCTTAGATTCAGATTTAGAGGATGTGGAGGACTTCGAAGATCGAATATCGTCCAACGACATGGAGATTCA
Source organism: Ottelia alismoides (assembly GCA_037367405.1). NCBI lineage: Eukaryota > Viridiplantae > Streptophyta > Magnoliopsida > Alismatales > Hydrocharitaceae > Ottelia > Ottelia alismoides. The sequence continues at coordinate 21,118 of JAZKJV010001594.1, forward strand.
GGACATTGCAGTTGGATCCGAGTTCGATGGACACGATGAATTTAAACATGCATTAAGCACTTATAGTCTGAGACGTGAATTTGATGTGAGATATATCAAGAGTGAGGCAGTCAGGGTGACAACCATATGCACGGGAGAAGATTGTAAATGGTGAATCCATGCTTCTAGACTCCAAGATAGAATGCGATTCCAAGTCAGGACTCTGCATGGGGAGCACAATTGTTCCTCTGTCAGTAGGGTTGGCAATTCATTGGCTTCACAAGAGTGGATTGTCAAGTACATTGAAGCATGGATCGGGGACAACCCAGAAATGACTGTCAACGCCATATTTCGACGGATAGCCGAGCAATTCCAAGTCTATATACCTTACATGAGGATTGGAGGGGAAGAAGGATTGCCCTAAATAAGATCCAAGGAAAGGTTGATGAGTCATATGAGAGACTTCCATCTCTCATTTATGATTCTGGAGAATCGTAATCCTTCAAGTGTAATTCACTATGAAACTGAGAAGGACGATTCATTCCTACATGTTTTCATATCGTTGAAAGCACAAAGGCAAGGTTTTATTGAAGGATGTAGGCCTTTCATAGGTCTTGATGGTTTCCACCTGAAGGGGAAATACCTAGGAACACTTCTCTCGGCGATAGCTTTGGATGGATGCAATGCATTATTCCCAGTGGCATTCGCAGTTGTAGAAAGCGAGGCCACTGTCACTTGGAATTGGTTCATGACTCATTTGAACCATGCTATCGAGTTTGGCAATGGTACTGATTTGACTTTCATATCAGATGCACAGAAGGGTCTAGAGATCGGCGGTGAAGACCATCTTCCCCTAAGCGGAGCACAGGACATGCATGCGACATCTATATAAGAACTTCAAGAAGAAATTCCCTGGCAAAGAATTAGATATCATGGTTTGGTCTGCTGCAAGGGCGTTCGATGCCAAGCACTACAATCAATGGATATCTGAGATACAAAAACATATCATGGGTGCATACCAGTGGTTGGCAAATGTGCAGGAGAAGTGGAACCGTCATCAATTTAGTGACTCAGCAAAGTTCCATTATGTCACAAATAATCTGAGTGAATCATTCATTGCATGGATATCGCTAGCAAGCAATATTCCCATTTGTGAGCTAATTTATTGGATAAGGCAAAAGTTGATGACAACCATGGATGAGAGACTTCGACAGTCGAAGAATTGGAAGGAAAAAGTCATACCATCAGCCTTGTCTTATGTGAGAGGCATCACAAGGGACTTGAAGGGCGTCATTGTTAGAAGAGCTGATGACTGCAATGTGGAAATGGAAACTCCTTCAGGGAGGTATGTTTTGAACCTTCTGGCCCGTGAATGCTCGTGTAGAAGATGGCAACTGTGTGGGCTTCCATGCACACATGCTGCAGCCGCATTGGGAAGCATTAGAGGAGTGTGGTGGGAGAACTACGTCGATGATTACTACAAAGTTGATCGTTATAGGAAAGCCTACTCTTGTGCTTACATAGCACTAATGCCCGACAAGACACAGTGATTGGTGGTCAATCTTCCGTTCAAGGTGCAACCACCTCGCACCGCAAGGCTACCAGGGCGTCCGCGAAAGAATCGCATTCGGCCAAGGGACGAGAATGATGGTAAATCAAGGCATAAATGCAGCAGGTGTAGCAAGTTCGGACACCGAGCTCGCACCTGCAAAGAACCAATCAATGCACCATCGACTGTCGTATGAGTAAACCAAGAGATATCAGTAGGTCCCTCAACGCAAGCTTCTACGAGCTCTCAAAATTCAATGGCCAACAGAAGGTATTTAATTCGATTGACTTGCATTTTATCTAGATTAGGTATTTACTTATGAACTAACGTCAACCTAAAACATGTGTAAATTCCTAGTGGAATTGGGTGCAAGTCAGGGGGTTCTTGGACAAGAGGAAGAAGGGGAGAAGGCCTACAAAGAAGGGGGTGTGGCCGAAAAAGAACAAGAAATTTCGATGCATTTCCAGATGGACCTCCAGCTTTGATAAATCCATAGGTACATCACTTCTCATCAACTCTTAGAAATCAAGTAGGAGCATCAATCATCACTAAATCTTTGATCTGGCAGTGTTGAATGTTATCGTTATTTCTCATTGTAGGGAAAGTGTGGAAAGGGAAATGGAAGCTTTTTGGAGAGTTTTTGAGCGCTTCATGGACAAGCTAATACATAATTTGGGATGTGTATTTTTGGATGTGTTTTTTTGGATGCATAAGTAACTTCTTATATTTATATTTTTGGGTATGTACATGAACAATCCTTACATGTAATATGTATTAGTTGGGTTAGCTATCTGTTTTTGGATACCTACAAGAACAATCCTTACATGTGCTATGTATTAGATGTGTTAACTATTTGTTTTTGGATACTTACATGAACAATCGCTATTTTATCATGTATAAAAAATCTTTATTTTTGTTGTAAAATATTATTTGAAAACAATGTATGTGATTAACATGGCTATGAATATCAAACATTGCCTTCAGCCATACCAATATTGCTGAAAACTTATTCAATACAAGTTTAACATTCTCATACGTTGATGGAGATTTCTTGATAGTGCTGAAAGATTGTGCAGCTTTGCTACATGGCTCATCCATCCAACGAAAGAAATCACAAGTCTTGAAGGCGCATGTGTAGAATAGTGCTCCTTTGCTCCACGATTTGCTGGAGGTCTTCAAAACAGCTTTGACGCCGCAAAGGCAACGCATGCTAGATGATGATTTCAAGGAACGCGACCGCATTTTCTGCAATTATCGTAAACATCTTCAAACAATAATTTGTAGCAACACAAAAAATAAAGCATCTTGCAACATCACGAGAAATAAAAATTTTGCACCTTTTTCTGTCATAGATCTACAAAGTACTTCCTCAAAAAACCAATTTCTATGGAGGTCTCTACCCCTCATTTTATAGGTCATTGCATGGGAGAGAAGACTACCAACGGATCTATTTCTAGCCGTTGGGGGCATTTTCGTCCAACATGTAACAACCATCCAACAAAAACTAATGTCTCCTAACACAGGGTTATGATGTGCAAGAGTTAACCATTACTTGGAGTTTCTGACGTAATTCGCTATTACGCAGGGTTCCTGGGGTAATTACCATATTACTTAGGGTTATGGGTGTAAATATCCCTATTAAAAAATAGACAAGAATAAGATAACATTGCTCGTCTCTCATCAATCTCTCTGCAATACAAGAATAAGATAGCACTCGTAATTGTATATATATCCGACAGATTACATAGGTATATGGGAGGCCATATCTCCTGATGTGGTAAACATTGCAGTATCTTCGGATCTCTGAGGGTCCTGGATGAAAGTGGCAGTCAAAATTGGAGATGTAATGGATATGGATATATCTGTATGCGATCCATCACCATATCTGCTTTATATAAATTGTGATGTTTGTATCTACATCCGTTTCAAAAGGGATGCGGATATATACATCACTTTATTACCTACAAAATATCTACCTCAATATCCGTATATCCATTTTGATATGTAAATACGATTGTATATTTATATTTAATCATATGTGTTATAACTTTATGCAGTCCTTTACCGTGTTTGATTACAGCATGTGTGATCTGTCCAATACATGTTTATCTAAGTTAATTTTGGAGAAGATTTTAATGATATCCATATCTATTTTCTAAAGATACGGTAACCTAGTTTTCACATTTCTCAGTATTTGTATCTGTATATGTATTCGTATTTAAAAAATAAGAATATTGTAATATCTATATATGTGTTTATATCTCGTCCTTTGCATCCGTGAGGATTATGTGTGTTGTCTAGAAAATGGAATGTGTATGCAAATGGACGGTTTTGCATAAAACCGTGCACTTTTTACGGATACAAGACCTATTATATCTTTATCAATTTTCAAATACGAGTACCGATGCAAATATCGATATTGACATATATGAAAAGTATGTTGTCATATTTTTAAAATACAGATGCGGATGTAAGACGGATAATAATCACATAAAGATAATATTAGAAATGCTCTATAAAATAAGATTCAATATACATGATACATGTATTGTTAGGAATACGTATTAAAAATCTATATATTTATTGTCATGTTATATATTCTTAAAAATAAATCAGTAACTATATTTATATATGAAAATGAAAATACGAATATGAATATTTACGAATATCAAAATGTATACACGGATATCAAAATCTAAAATATCAATATGGTGAAGAATATATCCTTATCCGTTTCTACCAGTGATTGGATGTCCTCAAATCCCTTTCATGTTTTTATGGGAAATAAATGCTGTTGGGGGACTAGAGGTAATGGATCAAACTCAAAGCATTGGGTTACGTGTGAATGGGAGACTTCGAGAAAAAGAAGTGAAGGTTACGTGTGGACTCTCTGCGTCGTTGACTTGTATGCACATAAATACGACTTTCTGGTGCACATGGCTTTTATTATATTTGTCCCCTCTAAATTATAATATTAAGATAATATAGGATTTTTACGAAGCAGAGCTGAGACGTGTATTGCTTCAGCGATGACGTGTCTTTATCGAACGGCGTTTCTTCCTCTCCTGTATATGATTAGACTAACACTTTCTTTAATTAAAATCATTGTATGGTTTGATGTATCTAATATGCGTTCCCTCTGATAGAAGGTCCCGGCTTTGACTGTTGCTGAAAAAAAAGGATAAGGACATAGATGCAATTGTAAAAACTCAAAAATGACACATATACAAAAATCCATAATACTAAAATACGTAGGGCTGTCAGGAAAGCTCGAGCTCGATGAGCTGAACTCGGGCTTGGCTCGTTAAGGGTTCGCGAGCTGGACTCAAAACCTTAACGAGCCCGAGCTCGAGTTGGATTTTATGGCTCGTTAGCTTGTCGAGTCAGAGTTGGGCATTGTTCAACTCGGAAACTCGACTCGATAACTCGTTTTCCCTCTTAATAAAAAAAATTAAAAACATATACACCAAAACTTCCACATTGAGTTTGATATAAAATAAAGATTAACATTTTTCTTGTCCAAAAAGTTACATAAAAGAGTATAAAAAATCAAAATTACAAATGTCATTTGCATAATTTAATGTATAAAATGGAACAATGACTCATTAAGAGGTTCATGAGCCTGCTCATTTTGAGACTCATGAGCCAGGTCAGAAACTCATAACTCGATAAGAGGCTCGTGAGACAGCTCAAAAACTCGTGGCTCGATAAGAGGCTCGTGAGTCAACTCGAACTCGACGAGTTCGAGTTGGTGATCCAGGGCTCGATCCTTATCGAGCCCGAGTTCGAGCCTTAAATTTCTTATCGAGTTCGAGTTTGGGTTGAGGCCAACTCGGACTGCTGAACTCGATGGACACCCCTAAAAATACGAGGATATTTTGACATTATGACCCCTGAAATATTTTTCAATGTAATTATAAAACACCCACCAATAATGTTACTCTATCTAACATATATGCCCCTATCGAGGGGTTGTGGTGAAAGAGTTATTACGATTGCAGTGGATCCTGGTATAATTTTCAAGCTACACGACTTGCACTATAATAAAATTAATCTAGGACAATGTAACTACATAACATGTGTTATTGGTTGCAAAATTGTCATTTGTTCTTGTACTCCGCAGTCAATTTTATATTTATTGCTATGATAGTTTTGTTAGTTTGCACTAATGGTTACTAATTTTGCCATGATAAGAAGAAGAAAATCTATGAGTAACATTTATTACATGATTTGTTCCTTGCAACATTGCGCTGTATAACTTTTTTGTTGTGAATTCACATATTCAACAACAAATAATACTTGTCGTTGTTCCGCTCCTAACCATGATCCCTAACGCTCCCCCTCCCCCTCCCCCTGAAACGACACCTCTCCCGAAACCGCCACCCCTCCCTGACCCGCCGCCACAGCACCCGGAACCACCGCCGTTTTCGCCTCCGCCTCCGCCCATGAACTCTCGCCCGATTCACCTTACCTGTACTAACAACAACCCCAACCCCCTCCTTCTTCAAACTCCCTTTCCTGCCCAGTCTTGGAGGGACATCTACGCCTCTTCGGTTGCACCACCGGCTAAAAGAAAACTCGATTACGTCCCACCTACTTTGGTTGGTGGCGAACTGGTTGCCCTCCTTACTGGTTGCCCTCCTTACTGAAGAGGACACCATGTGCATCGACAGGATATGGGCTAATACTATTGTATTCTACGTCCTTGGAAAAAAGCCATTCAGGAAGCATCTCACTACCTTTATTGAGAAGGTTTGGCGCCCTGTGGGGGAGCATAAACTTCTCGTCAGGCAAAATGGGTTCTTCTACCTACAACTTGCCTCTGACTCGGAATGCCAGAGAACGGGGGACCATGGCTCTTCCAAGGAAGATTGGTCGTTATACGACGTTGGGAGGCCAACGGTGCTTGCCTCGAACGGGACCTTCTATCCGAAATTCCTCTATGGGTTAGGCTACACAACCTCCCTCTTGGACATTCAACTGCTCCAATTCTTAACAAGTTGTGCAGCCTGATCGGGACACCCCTTTTTATGAATTCTTTAACGGCCTCCGGGATGATGCTGGTCCCGCGCGTTGCTGCATTTCCATTAGCGCTGAGACAGAGGTCCCTCCTGTCATCCCACTTGTATTCTCATCTGGGCGCAAAGTGCTTATTGGAGTTGAACTGGAGTGGAAGCCTCCAAGATGTGGCCTATGTAACTGCATTGGGCATGGCAGGAATTCGTGCCCCTACCAAACACAGATTCTCCTCGGAGAAGCGGTACCTCTTGTGCAGGAAGCGTTCCCCGCTGCTAATGATCTCCCTGCTACTGATGCCGAAACAGCCCCTACTGCGGGTACACCGGATCCAGCGGGTATGCCGGAACAGATGGCCTCGGAGCCTTCCTTTGAACACCACGTTGTCCTAGACACTACTTCTGATGACATTATACTTGAGGAAGGCGAGATTTTGAGCAACTCAACTGTCCAGGAGGATGCGGACATCATACACTCTGCCTATCATAACACCTCAGCTTCGAGGAGCACTCGTAATAGCTCTTCCTATCATTCCAGGTCTAATTCAGCGATGAGGACTCCCAACTCCTCCCAGGAACTCCTCCTCAACAACCACAGGTCCGTCTTCGTTCATGGTGATGGCGAGGGACATCATGTCCCCGCATTCGACACGATGACAAACAACTCCAAGAATTCAAGGAGAACTGGCAGCACTCCCTTCCTTGCCACCCCACTTGGACCACGCATACTCTTACAACGCCCCCTGCTCCCTCCACGGAAACAAAGCAACCCCCCCCCTCCCCCACCTCCCAACTTGGACCTAAACAGTTCGGCTATTGAGGTGGCGCAGACTCAACACAAGACAGGCTCAACTGTCCATGCTAATCCGAGGTGGGAGTTGACCTCACACAAAAAGAAAAAGAAGATCACATGGACTGAAATTTCGACGAAATTTCGGTTTCGATGGGTATCGGGTCTCGAAACTACACTATATATCGATTTCCAGGGTTTCGGTTGAAATATCGCGAGATATCACCGATATCTCGGCTCGTCTCGATATCTCGACCGACACATGGAATCTTTGAATAAAAAATTCAGGGAAAGGTCGAAATATACCGAAATATCGGCCGAAACATCTCCATTTCGCCCGACTTTGTGCAGAGGCTGCTCCTTCATCTTCCAAAACCTTCTTCCTTTGAGGTAAGCCAAATTATGATAAATCTTCTTCAAATTCATTAATTTTTTTAGGGATTTCACTGTTAGGATGTTGATATAGCTTGCCATGGTGTTTAATTTGAGAGATTTCCCAAAATTAGGTATAAATTTGGAGAAGAAAATTGGGGCTTTTGTGTTTTTTTGCGCAATAGTGCTAGCTATGATGATTGTATCGCAGATCTGAAGTTAACATGAGGTAAAACATTGTTGGAGAACATTTTCTTGGATCTATGTTAGTGGAAATTGGGGCTTTTGAGGTTTAATGTGGAACGATACTGAGTTGTGGTATTATATATTCGGATCTTGAGTTTTGGAAGTAGAAATTATAGTCAGGAAATTTTTTTTGGATTAATAAAATTTAAAAATATAGAAAAATCCAAAAATTATTTGTTAAATATTTACGTTTTTGTTCATATTTTGTGTCAATTACGTAGTCTTTCTTGAAAATGATCCCCTAATTTGTAGATCTAAGATCCTAATGTATAGATCCAAGGTCCTTTTTCTGTAAATCGGAAAAGTAAGTGTTAGAAAAATTAAATATATAATAATTCTGAAATTAAAAAAATAAAATAATTTGCATATTCATAAGCAGTTGCATTGTATGCGAACTTAATGTTTGTTCTTGATTTTCCTCGCAGATTTCGACGTTCATATTCACCATGGCATATTCTGCCACATTCTGGTTTCGATTCCGGTTCTTAATTTGCATATTCACCATGGCACATTCTGGTTTCGGTTTTGGATCTGGCAGTTCTGATGATCAGATGGAAGAATTCACTGGGGACATTGGCTGGAGGTATGCGTGTGACGCCCCTAGGATCCGGGTACTCGGCAAACCAATCCACGCATACACATTTCCACATTTGAATATTTGACATACACATAAGCCGGAGAAAATAGCAACATGCAAAGGAAAAAATTTTTTCTTCTCATTGCATTCAACTTGTTCACAAGCACGTGTATTTCCATTCACCAATTCCATTACAATCTATTATCCATTTCCATGTCCACAAAAAAAATACATGTAAGCATAAATATAGATGTCCACGATTATACATTACATGTCATGTCTCTCAAACATAACTACAAGTAAAGAAGACAGTAAAAACTACTACCAACTGTGATACAAGAAGTGTAGTGAAGTTGCACTAAAAGTGATGTCTCCAAACTGCTCACTGCTGAGGACCTGCGGATCCACACGTAGGTACGTTATGAGCAAAGTTGCCCAATACGAATTAGATAAAACTATACAACAAGCAGGATATAATTTAAATGTGTGCAAAAGAGAAAGAAACTAGGTAACCAGATCTCACGAGAATCACATTTTTATTATGATTATTAATATGGATATAAGTAACCAAGCTTTGTGGATAGTCTGTGGTCTTGGTCTGGTGAGACCTCACACTATGACTCTAAGGAAAAAAGAATACCTTAGGGTTGGGATGCCTTCGTAGGCATGTGGTGGTGTACAGTGCATCCTAACTAAGTTCCCAACATGTCCGCTTAGCTCCACTTCACATTTGATACGTCCGATTCACAATCTAGATTCTAACCCGCGAATCTTCGCGACTAGCCCAATCCTCCTTATGCACAGGAGATTCACGTTCCATCCCCAACTTCATTAACCACATTTCCCGGAACTCCCCTCTTAGTGCTCCCACTCGGAATACGTGACCAATGTGGCCTACACTGGCCCGTACACGAGTGTTAACTCTAAGTGACAAGCGAAACACTAGCCGACCAACCATGACTACTTGGCCCGCGCTCGAACACCGGGCTAAAGCACGCAAGTGCGAGGCCAACACCGTCAGATTAGCACCTCGTTGTGCCAAGCAACATGTCCCCCAACCATCGCAGCTACAGTAGCAGTTGGGATCGCGGTCAACTAGGCTTCTACCCGGGGCCCCAAGGGTGCATTCCTCTCCCTTGGTGGCGCCTAACTCCATCTATCCGTTCATCATGACATATCATCCGTCTATATATGATATCCCTCCTAGTTGCAAGAAAAAAAATTGAGGTGGTGAATACAACACCTTTGGATACATAACAAAATCTGTTGATCAAAGAGGAAATACAAACAAACGGGCATATCTCAAAATGATGACGAATCCAATACCCTGTAATCTGCTTTACGTACTGGGTTTTTTTTCATAAATCAAATTCTTATAATGGCAGTCAAGATACTTACATTAAGGTTCATGTGGTTGGGAGTAAACGTACCCGATCCAACTCTGTAGTATCAGATCCACATAGATTGCAGACATCATTATGCACCCAAAGCTAGAGATATCATTGAAATTGATTTACGACGTTCCATTTGAAATACTTCGTTAACAAAGGACATGAGGATGCATGAAAGCACTTTATTCGATTGGGCCTCATGATGGTACAGAAGTTATAGATCCATGAAGTGTTCATATTCAGAATGCAAATCCTTGTTGTAAACAGGGAAGGGCACATTCTGAACACCCAAAATTTTCCAGGGATGATTTACGGGGTACTTCCCACAATTCACATGCTAGTCATTCACTTATTGACTTGGTTGTTCTTATTTTGAAATGTTGCTACACTTAAGTCTCAACATTGGCCTTCTTCCAGCCAACCAATCCAAGGTTACTAATGCCACCTAATCTACACATTTCACAAACACAGGCATAATAGCATCACAAGTCCAAGTTCTGTACTCCGACCACTCACTCAAAGACTTTGTTTGTTCGACACATAACATCTCAGTGTTCAAGGAAATCAGATGATCAAGCTCTGATCATTTATTCCACCGTTGTGCAACACCAAACCTTGGTGTTATCATCATCCCATATCAGCGTCTATACTCTACAACAGGGATGCCACATACCCGTCCTATCTTGTAAGGTGCAATGAAAGTCAAAACTAGAGCATCCAATATATGCGAGTTGAATAGCAGTCCCTGAACCTAATACTACCCTCATCATATTCTCAAGTGCTAACCATCCTCGACCTCTGCACAATCCTCACCACTGATTGGCTTTGATCCTTTATGGTAAAGATGATGATAACTACCCTCAGACATCCAAGATGTGATTCATAATTAGTATTTATCATATTACAACTGTAATAGAGAAAGAAACTTGCAGCATATTCAATCGGTGCAAGGCTCATGCACACATCATGGAAATCACTTCCAAAAGTAACCAAGCATATCCTCAATTCACCCGTCGTGGATTTATGTAACTAAGCATCAGGGATCAGTAGAACAACATGCAGACATAATCCATGTGCAAAGAGTTATTACACCACCCAAAATCCATAGTACAAGCATGTCTAAGGCTCTATGATGTACGAAAATAGGATGAAAATTGTGTTAGAACCCGCAGCAAAAGGAGGAAACATCGTACCTCAAGGAAACTCACACCTCGGTTTCTCCGGTGAAGAGCGACGCGACCAACGCTTCGTTTGCGATGAGAACCGCACACGGGGATGCCTTGGACCTTCTCTACACGGGAGTGGTCTTGGATCATCAATCCGAGGCGATTCTACGAGCTCCGACAGAGCTCCGGCGAAGAAAAATGGATGAGGGAGAGATGCTGGTCAAAGGGGAAGGGGTTTGGGCGATTTGGGGGAGATGGGGATGGTTTTATTGGGTTGAACCCGAGTTCGGATTCGGGTTCGGATCCGAAATTGAACTGGACTCAGTCTCACTAAAACGACCGTAATTTGGGCTCCCGAACTCGGATTTTCGCGTTCTTGGACTCGTTGGAAACCTATCGACGAGCTCTACGTAATGGACTATGAAAACAAATTTTTTCGCCACTGAAATAAAAGGAGATTTGCAATTAAGTTCAGATCCAACTAGATTTTGCAGTTAATCCCCTGCTCGGTTTTGGGGTTTCACAATGCGTCCGCTCCTGATGGAAATAAGGCGAAGCCGCAATGCAATTTATGTGGGAAGAAGTTGGGAGGAGGCGGGATCACAAGGATGAAGCAACATCTTGTTGGCAACAACAAGAATGTTGCTAAGTGCACGCGTTGTCCCAAAGATGTGAGGGACAAGGTCAAGGCGAGCTTGGACGGAAAGAAGGAAAAGGAGACGGAGAGAGTAAGAAGGGAAGAACAAATGAAGGAGTTCATGTTCGAGAAAGAATTCAACGTCATTTCTGATTCAGACGACGATGATTTTGTGTACCCCGCCAATATTCAGACTGCATCAGAGAGGAGGGCATACAGAAGGACTACACAAGAATCATTGAGGAGCGAGTTCGAGAGGAGAGAACTCGGTGGTGCACGGGACGACTTCTATGGTGCAGGTGGGAGTGGGAGTGGATCTGGAGGCACACCAGTACCACCACCCACCAAGAAACACAAGGGGAAGGGAATTGGGCCCTTCTTGACTTGGAGCGGATCCATGCAATACAAGGCAAGCAAGGATCCGAGGCAGAAAACAGTGAAGGGAATGTTCACCAATGCACGAGAAAGGGTGGGAAAAGCCATAAGCAAGCTCTTCTTTGGGGAGAGCATTCCTGCCAACATTGCAGGTGGGCCATTCTTGCAGCATGCCATTGATGAGATCGTTGCAGCGGGAACGGGAGTGAAGGCTCCTACATCCTACGAGATCATAAACAAATATCTGGGGATGGAGAAAGAGGAGATGAATGAGTACATCGCCGAGTTGAGGAGGAGATGGCCAGAGTATGGGGTGAGCATGTGAAGGACCACAGGTACCTTCTGAAGTTGATGAAGGACGTTATAAAGGAGGTTGGGAAAGATCACATTGTGCAAATTGTGACAGATAACGGCAGCAACTTCAAGAAGGCTGGTGAAACAATTATGAAGTGCAGCAGCTACGGAATTTTCTGGACATCGTGTGCTACGCATTGCATTGACTTGATCCTTAAGGATTTTAGCAAGAGGAAGCTCGTCTCAAGGGTGGTGGAGAAAGCACGAATGATCACCACATTCATCTACAACCACGACAAAGTGTTGGCACTAATGAGGCGGATGTGCAATAGGGAGTTGGTGAGGCCTGGCATCACACGCTTTGCAACCAATTTTATAGAGTTGCAAAGCCTCAAGCAACATAAGACGGGTTTGAAAACCATGTGTTGCCAGGGTGAGTGGTTCGAGATACCTGAAGCTCGGACTGAAGGAGGACGGAAGGTGGAGATATTGATCAATGATATCTCCTTTTGGGATGACGTGACTCGGGTCACGAGGATCATGGATCCAGTTGTATCTGTATTGCAGATCGTGGATGGCGACAAGAAGCCCACCATGGGAGTCATCTACGAGGCAATGCGCTGCATGAGAGAGAAGGTCAGAGAAGCGGTTGGGAAGGGATCGAAAGCATGGTTGGACATCATAGATGAGCGATGGTCCAAGATGCTCTCACATCCTCTTCACAAGGCCAGTATGTATTATGTAAAAATGGTTTTTTTTTCAATTATTAAATTTCTATAGTTGGTTGTTGGACATCATAAATGAGCTTATTACTTTCTGTGCAACTTATTACTTTAATCCTAAGTACCACTACAAGAATGGACTTGGTACAAATGGTGACCTTCTATCAGCCGTACAGATTGTGGTGGAGAAGCTCGTCAAGGATGAGAAGTTACAGATCATGTGCATGAATGAGGTACTAATGTATATCCTCAATTTCTACCTAAATTTGGAGTCACAAGATATTTGGGTTGAACCTATTTGTGCGTTGTGCAGGTTAAGTATTACGGAGATGCGTTGGGTTCCTTTGGTCGGATTACTGCGGTCAACGGTCGTGGCAATACTCTTCCTGGTAGGGACGGAGGCAAATAAAACCATTACTTGTGTGTTCATTTATTTGTATTTATGATTTCTGTCTTTTTCTTTTTTGCAGCCGAATGGTGGATGTTATACGGGATGGAAGCTCCCAACCTTCGAAGTGTGGTAGTGAAAGTGTTGTCTCAAACCGCATCTGCTGGCGGTTGTGAGAGGAACTGGAGCACGTTCAATTTGATACATTCGAAGAGAAGGAACAGGTTGGGAGAAAAGAAGCTCAATGACCTTGTCTTCGTGCATTACAACTTGAGGCTGAAATTGAAGCATGCAGCGGAGGGACATGACAAAGATGACTATACGGACCCTATTGATCTTTGCATACATTTTCAAGATGCACGATGACGATGCTGATGAGGACGTTCTCCAAAGGTGGATGGATTCCAATGGTGCCCCAGTTCTCGATCAGCCAGGTGGAAGACCGAATGAAAACATAAGCCAGCAAATGGGAGCAGATGTTGGTGACTTTTGGCAAGATCCGGGCAGATTACAGACCCTGTCGGAGGGTTGGAGGGCGAGATTGATGCAGCTGTTGATGAAATTCTCTCGAGTAGCTCCAAATCCAAGTCAAAGTCAAAGGATGACAATGGAGATGATGATGATGACGATGTTGGTCGTGCTGGACCTGGTGGTGGTGGGGAGTCAAACTCAGGTGGGTCAGGAGGGAGTGGTCGTGGACCACAAGCTACCGGACTTGAGGAAGGCCTACAAGCAGGACGTGAATATATGGAGAGACAACGGAACACACACGGACAATTTGTTCCAAGTCCGAGTCCAGGGCCTACGGATTACGAGTACGGTCAAGGCCATCGTCCAACCGACAGCTACATGGAAGATTTGACATCATTTGTAGGTTCTTTGAGCTTCATGGATATTGACAGCCCATATCGCGGAGGAGAACAAAGTTCTTTAGGTGGATATGGATCGTCGCACGATGAGAGATCATTTGGCGTCTTCCCGGAATATTTTCAAGCTCCTCCTCCAGGACCTCCTCCTCCTCCTCCGTACGCACCTCCAGCATATTCATATGGTTACAGTGGATATGGGGGATACAGTAGCGGAGACAACTACCAAAGTATCCAACTTGAGCAGAGCCAGGGCAGTTTCTTTGGGGGTGGCAGCTATGGTTTCTTCCCTGAGTACTACACGCCAGTTCCTCCTCCTCCTCCGCAGAGATCTTCTCCTACTCCGTCGTCGTCGTCCCGATGATCTCAAGGAAGTAGTTCGCAGCCTCGTCGTGCCACTCGTGATACCGGATCCAGTGCTGCTTATCCTCGACTCGGGATGCTCATAGGCATCGATGACCACCAATACAGGCAGTATGTCATGGATTACAAGGCCATGTACTCGTACATGACATGGGAGAACTACTGCGAGTTCATAGAATCTGCGATGCGCTATGAGAGACAGCAAGGAAGGGGGCATTCAGATCCACCACGGAACTCTTGGTTCTGAACAAAACATGTCACCAAGGCAGGTACTATATTTTAATCTTTAATCTTTTATTGAATTTATCAGAAATATGCATGTTCTTAATAATTTTCACTTGTTGTAACTTGTATTGTATTTGTAAGACTAGACCGTTACTCTTTTTTATTATGTATTAACAATGTTACAACCATGGTTTCAACTTTTATATATTAACTGTCTTATGAGATTTCGGTCGAGATAGGTTGTATAGAGGGGTGGAGATCCTCAATTGCAATGATATGGATAAAATATGGGTCATTTCGACCCCATATCGATCGAGACATGTTGCTTGGGTTCCAACAATATGACCACCGATATGACCGATATGGCCGATATGACCGATATGTCTATACAAAGGGTATAAATGACCAATATGTGTGAAATAATTGTGTATTTGTATGTTATTTATTGTTCTAATAACTTGGAATATCGAAATTTTCAATAAAATTGGAAAAAACCGGATTTTTAAGCCTTTTCCGACTTTTCCACCGAAATCGTCGAAATTTCCTGAAATTTCGGCGAAATTTCGGTATTACAACTTACCGAAACGAGATCGAAATCGAAATTTCGAACCTTGGATCACACCCAAAGCACAAACAGCCCCCATCGGGGTCCATGCAGCTTACCCCCCCCCCCCTCTCTCTTTTTAATGCAGATGGTCGTATGCAATGCGAGAGGCCTAAATCGGCCCTCCAAATGCAAGCGTCTTCTCCGTGATCTTCAGAACTCGAATACTAGCATCATTGGCCTAGTGGAAACTAAAATAAGGCGGGGTAATTGGTCTTCTTTCGCTAATTCACTCCCCCCTGGTTGGTCATTCACGCACAATGATACTCCCTTGGGTCGCATTCTTGTATTTTGGAAGACGAATTGCTGGACGTGCAATCTAATTTAGAAGTCTACACAAGTATTAACTCTCCGCTGCTCTAATGCGGGGGGGGCTTTGCTTTCTTCTCTCCGTTGTATATGGAGCCAATTCAACCGTCGAGAGAAGGTTCCTTTGGCAGGAGCTTGTGGATTTTAGCAACTCCGTGAATGACCCATGGATCATCATTGGTGACTTCAACATTGTTAGATTTAGCAGCGAGAAGTGCGGCGGAAGGGCACCTAATTCGGCGGCTGTGAATGATTTCAACAGCTGCATAAATAATGCTGGCCTTGAAGACCTTGAGGCGAGTGGTAACCCTTGGACGTGGTCCAACTCTGTCATTGGGAACGGAAGGATAGCTGCGAGACTGGATCGCGCCCTGGTCAATGATGCTTGGAGATCCTCTCTCCCCCTGGTAAAACTTCGATACTCTATTTCTGCCTCTTCTGACCACCAGACCATGTTTGTGGGCTTTAGTGAACAACCTTCGTAAAAAAAGCCTTTTCGCTATTTCCAGTTTTGGGGGGGGCGTGAAGGATATAATGAAGTTGTTGCTGCTGCATGGGTTGTGCCTACGTATGGCGACCCTGTAACCAAATTCCAATCAAAGCTCAAAAATGTGAAAACCGCCCTTAAAACATGGGCCTCTACTCAGAGGGATGTGCGCAAGGATAGGCGTGAAATGAGTCTTATCCTTGCAAAGTTGAATGAGGCTTTAGCGACGGATCCGCTTGACCCTTATCTTGCCCAACTGGAGAAAGATGCAAAGGACTCGATCCTTAAGCTTGAGGATGACATGGAATCAATGTGGAGGCAAAAAAGCAGAATCAACTGGCTTAGGTTGGGGGACAGAAACACGAAATTTTTCCATATGGAGGCCTGCATGAGAAGGTCGAGAAACAACATCCCTTACTTGCTGGACAGAAATGGACAATTAATCCACACTCAATCTAAAGTGGTTGTGGAAGCGGTTTCATACTTTTCTTCTCTATTTAAGGCCCTAAGTTCTATTGCCGTGAGGAATAGGCCCATTGAGCCTAAATTCATCCGCAACACGGACACTATATAGTGGCTCTCAAACCCTTTCTCGGAGAATGAAATTGAATGTGCCATTAAGAACATTCACTCTTCCAAAGCGTCGTGACCCGATGGGTTTAACACAGGATTTTTTAAGCATCACTGGGGTTTGATCAAGTATGACCTCGTTCACGCGCTGAAACACCTCTGGAATGGTGGCCAGCACCCGAAGGCCCTCTCTCACATGTTCCTCACTCTTGTTCCTGAGGTTTCCACGCCCGCAAGCTTGACGGATTACAGGCCTATTGCTTGCTGCAACACCTTATATAAGCTCTTCTCGAAGATCCTTGCTATGAGGCTCGCCACGACTGTCAACGATTTGGTGGCGCCCAATCAAACGGCCTTCATCAAAGGACGGTCCATTGGGGACTGTTTTAGATTAGCCCAAGAGGTGATTCATGGGTTTGGATGCAAAAACAGTGCACGGAAGGCTTGCGTTAAAGTTGATATAACCAATGCCTTCGACACCCTTGACCATAACTTTTTGCTTTCTAGCTTGGCCGCCAGAGGTTTTGACGATAGATAGATTGGATGGATCTCACGATGCATCACTTCGCCCATGTTCTCAATCCTGGTGGACGGCACGCCTTACGGTTATTTCCCTTGTTCAAGAGGTCTCCGGCAAGGGGATCCACTCAGCCCCTTGCTCTTTGTCATCGTCATGGATACTATTTCGTTACTGACTGAGAAGGCTTTGCATGATGGCAACTTCCAACCAATTCGCATTGGTAGGGCGGTTGTGCCATCGCATCTTATATATGCGGACGACCTTATTTTCTTTTGCAGGAAATCTAGTTCTGCTTTGGTCGAGGTTAAAAGAATTATGATTGATTTTGAGTCCATGTCAGGTCTTGCGATGAATGTGAGGAAGAGCAAGCTTATATTACCCGTGCCCTCTAGTGAGGACTTCAGTTTATGCCTTCATGTTGGTCTGCTCACTCAGCCGCTTCCTGCAAAGTACTTGGGGATTCCGCTGGCGCCTTCTACAGGGAGATTGGAGGCTGCTGACGCTCTTGTTGATAGGGTGAGGACCTTGCTCAATGGCTGGAAAGCAAGGTCCCTATCTTTTGCCGGTCGCCTTCAGGTTCTCGCTTCTGTCATTTCTGGTGTATCTCTATACTGGGCTTCTGGATTTCTGCTCCCCCTCGAACAGGTCAAAAAAGTTGACTCTATTTCCGCGGATTTTCTTTGGGCCTTTGGCACTCATCATATCAAGTGGGAGGTGGATTGTCTTCCGAAGACGGAGGGGGGATTAGGCCTACGCTCATTATGTTCCATTCGTGATGCAATGATTGCTCGGTGGTGTGGGAGAATTTTCCTTGAGGAAAAATCTATTTGGGTTTCTTATATGCATGACAGGTATATAAGGGACGACAACCTCTTATGCTGCAACAAACGACATGGGGATTCTTTAGTTTAGAAACGTATCTTGGATGCTCGTCACCTGTTGTCTGCTAATGATACCAATCCAGGGAGCAACATTCAAACACTCATTCAGCGGCCTCTTTCGTTTCGTGAAGCCTATGACAAGGTGAGGAAAAGTGCTAATCATGTTCCCTGGGCTCCAATCCTTTGGAACTCAAAGATGGTTTCTAAACATGCTTGTGTGCTCTACCGTGCAATTTTGGATCGCTTGCCAACGCTGATCAGATTATCTAGACGTGGCCTACATACTGATGGTTTTTGCTATCTCTGCAACATCTCGGAAGAAACTTCTTCACACCTATTTTTTGAGTGCCCCTACTCGGTGGTGGTTTGGGAGGGGGTAACCTCCGGTTTCGCACTACCGAACTTGGGGTCTACGTGTCTCACAAATATGCTGGATAATTGTATTTCCATACAATACCTTGACGCTAAGAGGAAGACCGCAGCCGCACTCGCCGCCACTGCCTGGGCTGTTTGGAAGGAGCGCAACTCTCGTTGGTCTGAGGGGCAGGCCTCTTCGCCTCAGGACTTAATCTGGAGGGTCTCAAGCATTTTGAACGCTACTTTAAACTAGTCACTTCTGGATCCCTTGTTCTCGGAATCCCTATTTCCAGCTTATCTTAGCTACATTTTGTTACTCTTTACTCATTCCTGGCTGTGCTGCCCGAATTGGGGATCGAAGCCCTTTTTGTAATCACAGGATTTTGAAGTAATTCTATCTGATTATTGCTTAGCAAAAAAAAATAATACTTGTCGTTTTATTTTTAACTTTATACAAGGTAGATACAGAAATAAATATTAAGTTATTCATAATCATAAATCAAAATTGATTTAGCATCACGATGCAATTGCAAATATTGCGCGGGTCCAAATGCGAAAATCCCCAAAATATGTGTTTAATACAAATTAAAGATGATGCGTGTATTAATTTAATTGATGACGTGTACATTCTCCAACCATAATTTTTCTTCCTATCTGTGATTGAACGAATACTTTCGGCATCTTGACCTATTGATCACAGTTGTTCATAATTTAAAAAAATGTCACGGGAAAATTTAATTCGGTCATCGTCATATGAAAGGAACGGGGAGACATTTAGACTGCATTTCAACTATGAGTTTATAGAATAAACTTGCTTTTGAAAAAGCTTTAAAAGTGATTTCTTTAACGTAACATGATTTAAATTAATATTTGTTTGGGAAGCATGACAATACAAAACATGTATTTTTTAACTGGACTCAGGGACAAAACCATGACTTTTGATGTGGGAATTTCAAATAAAATAAGATAGATATACCCCTATATTACATCTAAAGATAGTTAAGCTTATGTCATTTCTAAAGATATCAATGTAAATATTTAAATACCAAAATCATTTACTACAATACTTAAAATCAAAGTTTTTTATTTTTATGGCTCTCCTTAGCCCATCCTCGACAATCATCGTCAGCCCCCGCCCCTCTCTCTTGACAGTCGCCCGGCCCACCCCTGCCCCTCTCCTCAACCCACCCTCGACAGCCGCCCACCCATCTCCCTCCCCTCTCCCTCAACATCCACCCTGCCCCACCCTCACAGCGACCGTCGACCCCTCCCTCTCCTCTCCCTCGACCGCCACCCCCAACCCGCACAACTATTGCCTTCACTCTCCTCTCTCGCGACAACCAGCCCGCCCCACCCTTACAACACCCCCCATCTCTTTCCAGCACAGAGGCACCGCATGTTGGACATGCGAGTCCACTGTGAGACATTATGCAATAAATGTTATTGTAAATGCCATTCCCTGATCTGAAATGAAGAATAACTAATTTGCATAATAGGTCTTTTAGTACAATTAGGGTTATGTACCATGGCCATCTTAATGATCATACAACTGTTGATTCTATTATTGAATCATAGAGATTGGTGCTTGGATGAATATCTAAAGAGTTAGATTGATGACTCATCAAGCATCATCAAATGATTATTAAGAGGGTATCCCCAGCTTGAGAAGGAAATGGCAATTCTTTCTCCAAAGGTTGATATCTGACTGACCTCTTGATGCAGATCCTTTGCATAGGAATAGAGATTCGAAGATGTCAGATTAGTTAGGTCAAAGAGTTGACTTAAGGAGATCGAGATAACCAAAGATCTATGTCGTATGCTTCCACGATATAGGCATGCATCCTCTAATCGGGGAAAGATATGTTGCTATATGTCTGAGTATGTACATTTGGCAGACCAATAGGTTGATGACTTAACCACGGTCTGTACACCAGTGCATTGGTGTGCATGCAAGGGCATATGAATAATACGATCTCTCAAAGAGATCATACAGGTTCATAAACTGAATCGGAAGACATAAGCTCACTCATGAGATATTGGGAAGAATCAAATTCCGTACACGGTCGTCTCGCTTTGGAAGTTTGACTGAATTTGTAGGTTTGATATATGCTTTTGGAAAGTATATGATCAACACATGGGTATGATATATGCTTTTGGAAAGTATATGATCGATACCAACTCCCAATAATGAGAAACTTGATGATAAAAACCTTGAGGAGAGTCTAAAAAGATCTAATGCTTTGGATTTAATCTTGGTCTTCTAGTATGCAGGATGTACATGTATTAGGAATACCTGAGGGTGATGTGATCATAATGTTAGACTTGTGAGCCCTGGGCGAACCATTCTTACAATAAATGTTATTGTAATATTTAAGTTTATCAATAAAAGTTATTGATGTTTCACTCCCTTTCTGAAATTATATGAATGAATGCACTATAAGGTCCCTCTGTACAATTAGGGTTATGTACCATGGCCAGCTTGATGATCATATAGCTGTTGATTAATTAAATGAATCATAGAGGCTGGTGTTTGGATGAATATCTAAAGAGTTAGATAGAGGATTCATCAAGCACCGTCAAATGATTGTCAAGTGGAGATCTCCAGCCTGAGTAGGAGATGGCAATCCTTTCTCACATAGGCTGATATCTGACCGACCTCTTGATGCAGGTCCTCTGCATGGGAATAGTGATTCGGAGGTGTCAGATTAGTTAGGTCAATGGGTTGACCTAACGAGATCGAGATAACCTAAGTCCTATGTTGAATGCTGTCACAGCATAGGCATGCATCCTCTGATCGGAGACAGATATATTGCTATATATCTAAGTATGTACATTTGGCAGACCAATAGGTTGATGACCTAACCAAGGTCTATACACCGGCGAGCTGGTGTGCATATAAGGGTATATGAGCAATATGATCTCTCAAAGGGATCATACAGGTTCACTTGTGAACCGGAAGACATGAGCTCACTCATGAGGTATTGGGACCGATCAAATTCCATGCATGGTCGTCGTGCTTTGGAAGCATGACATGAATTTGAAGGTATGATATATGCTTTGGGAAAGCATATGATCGATACCAAATCCCAATGACCAAGATTGAGAAACTTAATGATTAAACCCTGAAGAAGACAGTATAAAATGATCTTGATCTTCGGGTTGATCATGGGTCTTCCAGTATGCAGGATGTACAGGTATTGGGAATACCTGAAGGGTGATGTGATCATAAACGATTGTATATCCATGACGCTTCCATTCCGAGGGAGTGATGAAACAGGTCTGGATTTTAGTGACTCCTTTCAGTAGAGAAGCAATCCGATCTTAGTCCAAGTGTTGGACATTGGTCTGAATGGGATTCAGATTCAATGAGAAGATTGGATTTGCGGTCTTGATTTAATCAAGCATCTGTGGGAGGTTCATTCGATCTGGATTTGAGATAATATCTCAACATCCAAGTCACTGTACATGGAATAATACAATCGCCCTGTCCTTATCTCCAAGTATCTGCGGAGAAAGCACATTATTCTTGAAAGGGTTCAAGAATAATTCTTTTGATGAAATATCCAAGCAAGGACTTGATGATTAAATGTGATTTAATTATCAAGCTTAAATATGAATATGATTCATATTGTGAAAATGATTATCTAAGATAATTAAATGAGATTTAATTATCAAGGATTAAGAGAATGTGGATAACACTATCCATGATATATGTGTGTTATAAATATGATTTATAATATACATATATAAGAGAGAGAGAATTTATGTAAATAGCATTTGTTAATTAATAATGTGGATTGGATTCACATTTGTTAATTAATTGGAAATGCAATTTACTAATTAGTTTGGGTTGTGAATATGATTCACATAATATTCAATGGCAAGATTAAAATATTCACAAATTAATTTGGAATTATTTTGGTGAATATTTATTGTGATTAATTAAGGAATAATAAGATAAATAAAATGGAGCAAATAACCACCTTCATAGGTGGCGTCACCCATGAATTGTTTATGGGTGACGCCCCCCCTTTTTTAGGTGGTTGGTTAACTCCACTTCATTTATCATATTATCTCTTGATTAATTAATATTTAAATTGATGTTGTTGGTTTTAACCAACAACAATCATAGCCATTGATTTATCATGGACCAAGCATAGCCCTTGGATCCATGTGTCCCATGGATTGAGATCCATTGGATCCTAAACTAGTATAAAAGGAGGGCTAGGGTAGCCTTTCCAAGTTACAACATTCTTGAGTTGAAGAACTCTACTCTCTCTCTCTCTCTCTCATTCTTGTGTGGGCTCTCCTTAATATTCAAGTGGCCGTCCACTTTGTGTATTAGGAAGGAGAGCATTTCGGCTTCGCTTGGATCTTCGTCAAAGGATTGCGGGAAGGACGCGACTCATCATCGTGCCCGCAAGCGCATTCTCCGTGGGTCGGACTTAAGATAGGAGGATCTCTACTTTGGGATCTCGCGATCACAACCACGCTTCAAGAGGTATTCCTTGTACTTTGTGGTTTGATGAAACGATCCGAGAAGTGTTCTCGTGATCATGTGGTTTCATCTTTAAAGTTAAAATTTTAATTTCCGCTGCATCTAGCATCTAGTACGACTAGTTGCTCCGATCGCATACGATGCGATCAACACGCTTCCGTGATGCGCTTAAGGATTCACAATATCCTTCACATAAACGATTGTATAACCATGACGCTTCCATTCCTAGGGAGTGATGAAATGCTAGTGACTCCTCTCAGTAGAGAAGTGATCTGATCTTAGTCCAAAATGTTGGACATTGACATGAATGTGATTCAAATGCAAAGAGAATATTAGATTTCTGATCTTGATTTAATCAAGCATCTATGAGAGGTCCGCAAGATCTGGATTTGAGATGTGATCTCAATATCCAAGTCACTATACGTGGAACAATACAGTCGCCATGCCCTTGTCTCCAAGTATCCGCAGAGAAAGCGCATTATCCTTGAAAGAGTTCATGGATAATTTTATTGTTGATAAATGTATACGAGCATTACGAAAATTGATAATTAAATATGAATTAATTATCATGAATAATATGAATTTGATTCATATATAAGGAGAGTCATCTGAGACAATTAAATATGATTTAATTATCAAAGATGTGAATAATGTGGATGTGATTTATATTATTTGAGTACATGACAATGGAGATCTAAGATGATTAAATGTGATTTAATTATCATAGATATGAATAATATGGATAACACTATCCAATTATTCATATATATTATAATTATGATTTATAATATATTAGAGAGAATATTGTGATTTATATTTGTTAATTAATTATTGACGTGAATTAGATTCACATTGGATATTAATTGAAAATATAATTTACATTTTATTTTGGGTCATGAGTGTGATTCACAAATTTCTAATGGCATGTTTGCAAACTTCACAAGATAATTTTGAATTTTTTTTGTGAGATAATCTTATAGATTTCATGAGATAATGTAATCTCACGAATTGAAAAAGATTGTTGATGAATCTGTGATTCATCACTCTAAAAGTTGAAAATAGAGCTTTATTCCCGAGTAATTAGATGCATATTTCCACTTATATTGCATAATTAGCATTCATGCATGCATTGATAACATCTGCATTTTAGCATTCATATTGCATTAAATAAGAAGCCCATTTCACTTGTAAATATTACCCTGTATATTCACCATATTTCATATATTTGTATATATTTTATACTAAATCCAAATCCAATAAATCAATTTCATAGTGTATATATTACTAACACTAATTAAAAAATTATTAAAAAATAATAACTTGTAAAATTACCCAATAAAATCCCAAACTCAGTTGGAGACCTTAGACCTTAGAATGCTCATATCTCTCTCATACAACCTCCAAATTAGGTCTACTCACTTTTAAAGTAATATACATTCAGAGACCTTCAAAACAAGACTAATTTCATTAAAATCGGAGCTCGTATGCAAAACTTGAGTTTTGGGTCCTTTTTGTATATTGTACATATTGACCAAAATGCCCTTGCATTTTCTTAATTATTAAAAATCCAAAAAAATAGATTAAATTATAAATATTCTTCTCATATCTTCTCTATTCTCATTTTTATTTTTCTCTTATTGAAAAATGACAAAAAATGTAAACGGTAAAATGAGGTATTTTATACTTATAAGGTACCACCCAAAAATACATTTTGTACAGATGATTTCATTTGATTTTCAGCCCTTCACAAAAGTTGTAGATCTCATCGAGACGAGCAACTTTCGTGTTGACAACTTTTTAATTTAATCCCTTTTATTATTTATTTTTTATTTTTCTTTACATCTAATTTTTGAATTTTTTAGGAGCGACATGTGGCAGCTCCTGGAGCCGCCACATGTCACACCAATTTTTTATTTTCGGATTTATTTTTTTATTTTTGGATTTTATTATTATTATTTTTATTATTATTATTTTTATTAGCCTACTTATTTTACTTATATTATATAATTTTATTTTATTCTTTTCCCTTTTACTCCTTTTCTTATGCCCTACTCCAAGTCACCACTTCCTCCACCATCCCTCCATCTTCTCCACCTCTTTTCTAACTCCCTCCTCCTCTTTATATTCTTATCCCCTCCTCCATTATTCATCATCCGCCATTTCGATAAAAAAAGAGAGAGAGCTTCGGCTATCTGTAGGTGACAGCTACCGAGAATCACCGTCGAGCGACGACCACCGACCACGGCGAGATCCGAGGTGGTCTCAACCACTTCGTCGCAGCATCCCTCGTAGGAAGCTGCTCCAGCTTCGAAGGACCCCGCCACCCTTCTTGAGGCCACGACGGAAGCCGCACACTGTGGCTCAACTTTCGACGAATCACAGGTAAGTAATCCCTCTTCTTTTCCTTGTCAATTTTCTTTATCTAACAATTTTTTCCTTGTCGTTCACCAAATACCATCATAATACAATCATCATCATCACATAAAAACCACTCCATTATTCTACCATCATCACCAACACCACATTTTCATTCCATTTTTTTACACTTTTATTTTCTGTTAAAAAAATACAAAAAAATTACAAAACAAAAAAAACACACGGAAGAAGCAGCTGTAGCCGCCCCCTCCCTGGTTGCTCCCTCCGCGCAGCGCACGCCGCCCGACCCTACGCCGCTGCGTGGTACCGTAGGCCGCGTGCAGCTGCCTTCTCCTCCTACGCGGTGGTGCGAGTTCCCCCATGGTCGCGCGCCTCCCCTCATGCAGCTCCAGGCCGCCAGCCTTCAGCACCACCGTTGGTCATCTCCACCCTCGCAGGTCGCCGACCACCGACTCGCCGCAGGCATTCTCCCCCATGCGCGATTGAGCGATGGCGCAGCCTGCGGCCAGGCGCTCCATCCTCCAGCCTCCGGCCCTCCTCCGTCGTGCTAACTCCTCCGCGCGATGCGCGCGTCCAGCGTCGCGCCTCATCCGCGACCAGGTCGCTCGTGCGGCGCCGCACGCAACCACCACAGCCGCGCGCTGCCCCCCGCCAAGCGTTGACCGCCCCACGGCCAGAGCGCCTCCGCCCGCGCGTCGTCAGGCCGCGTCGCCACGCCCCGCCGCTCTTGGTCGCACCGCCGTACCTCCAACGTGCATCCGCACGCGGCCATCCTCGTCGACGTCGTGCCACCGTGCACGTGGTGCTCCGCCGCCAACGCCCGCCTCCGCATCGCCCCCGTCGTCACGCCCGTGTGCCGCCGCCCAGCTCTAGCTGCCCGTGCTTTGTGCCCTAGCAGGTTAGAAAAGGTCCCCTTTTTATTTCTTTTGTAAATTTTGCATGATTTTCCCATTAAGTTTATTTAATTGCAAAAGTGCCCTTAGACGCATTTCAATTTGTTGCTTTTCAGTTCTATATTGCACGGATACCCCTACATTTACATATCATTTTGGACAGTCATTTTGCACCAATTTTTAATCAAAAATAGCATTTTGTAGAGCATCTAATTGGTTATCTTGTGGATATTTATTTGCATTTTTCTAAGCATCTGATTATTTATTAAAATTCAGAGAATGAAAATCAGTGATATTTTACTCATTTAAGCTCTAAAATTCGCACGTATTCATTTATTGCTCCAAAAATTACGAAAAAATTGTAGATTATGCCTCTATGTGTGCTTTAATTACAATCCAAATTTCGTCCAATTTGGAGTGGTCTTGCGCATAGAATAAATTATAGAGTGATTTTGGTATTTGATTTTTAATTAATTCTACGATTAAGATTTTTAAGAAATTTCAACTCATTTGGATTCTTTATTAAAATATCTATTTGAGATAAATAGCTCTCTAGATAATTTGATTTCGTGGCTTAACTAGGAATTAAATACTCACAGTCATTCTGTTTTCAGTAAAAAATTCATAAAAAATTACAAAGTGTTAAAAAATTCCAAAAAAATCAGTGAAGCTTAATTTTATCATTTTTATCTTCCAAAAAAATTTTCATAATTTTTGCTTATCATTTGCACGAAAAATTACAACCCCAAAAAAGTTTGCATTTTTCATTTGTGCATTTTAAACCCAAAAATTACAAAAAATACATTTTGCAATAATCATTGAATTAGGTTCACAGAAAAAATATAACTTGGTCGATTTGGATTAATTTTACATTAAAATTAAATCTGGCTAAGTTGTTGATTTTCTTAATAACCTAGTTTATTCGCATCATTGCATTTGGCTTTTTATTGCATAAAAAAGTTACCAAAAAATCCCACTTGGAAAATAGCGATCTAATCCCTCTAACTTGATCCAGAGTTGTTCCTTTGCCTCCTTGAGTCGACCCTGGGGCTTGCTCAGGCTAAATAAACATAAAACCGCATATTAATTTCATTCGACGATTCATCGATTTGTGCGGTTAATTTTTTATCGCTCCGGATTTATCCGACTGCAATGAAATAGTCAATTAGACAATATTAAAAGGGTAGAATCCGGGACCTATCAATTGCCTCCTTCCAAGTCAACATGGTGCACGGCCACCCGATCTTAAAGGGATAAGGTGGTTGTCCCCTCCTTTTTAAGGATAAGGGAATATCCTCTGTACAATCTCCATGATTTATTAATTTAATTTGAAATTAATTTATATTTATGTATATATATATATTAATTTCATTTAATTTAAATTATTATTGTGTTTTACAACATCATGACCACTGAAAGAAACACAAATCAATCTCATCCATCGATTTTGTATTGTCCACGGATTGAAATCCATGGATCCCAAAATATTATATAAGAGGCAACTCTTGCTCAAATTATAATAAGATATACAACAATCTCTCTCTCATTCTCTACACGCCAAGTCTCTATCCCTCTTATGAATTGCGTATTCATCATGCTAAAATTGGTTATTTAGGCTCTATTCCCCAACATTCACATGCATCTAATCATTAACAGAACATCATTAGCATTCATACATGTGTAAATAATATTTGCATTACATCATACATAATTACATTAAAAATCCCAAGTGTAAATTAGCCCAAAAAGCCGCTAACTTCTCACATTTGTAAATAATTCACCCTGACTCCGGTTGACCCAAAACCATCTCCATTGTGTAGATATTACTAACTTCATTAAATGAAAAATACAAAAAAAATAATAACTCAAATAAGTGTCAAATAATCCCAAAGTCTAATTTTCACATCTGACAGAATAACAGACTAAATGAGCATATCTCCCACATACAGTGTCCGATTTTGGTCTACTCATTTTAAAGTACTCCATTTTCAAATACCTTCAAAACAAGATCAATTTCGTAAAATTCGGAGCTCATATGTGAAAGTTGGGTTTTGGGTCTCTTTTGCGCATTCTGACTTTTTGATATTTTTTACCTCAGTTTTTATGTACATAGTTAATCCTTTTAATTTTATTTCTTATTCATTTGTGTTCTTTGATGAAAGTTTTATTAAGTGACATAAAAATCCAAATCCAGATTAAAACAGAAATCAAAGAAACTGATTGAGTCTAAGTGTCCGTTGTCGGTCTGTACAAAAGTTGCATGTTTCTGACATCTATTTTATTTTCCTAATTTCTTATTTATTAAAAATCCAAAAAAAATATTAGTGCGTAATTAATTTTCTTGTATTTTATCGTATTTTCTATAATTTTTATCCTCTCTAAAACCACCACAAAATACAAAATCCCAAAAACCCGGTTTTCTATACACATGGAGAACCACAAAAATATCACTTCGCACAGGTGACCTCTTTTGCTCTCGGGTCCTCACGGAAGTTGCAGTCTCGTCGAGACAAACAACTTTCATGAAGGAAATTTTTCGATCCGAGGTTTCGTTCTATTTCTTTTCTATTTTTCTTTATCCTTTAATTTTAAATTTTTTGGGGGCGCCACGTGGCAACTCCTGGGCTTGCCACGTGGCACCCCCACCTATCTCTCTCTCCAGCCGCCCCTGGGTCACGTGCCCGGCACGTGACCCCCACCTTCTTCAACCTTCAGCCGTTACCCCCCCCCCCACCCCTAGTCGTTCCCTCTCCATAACCCCCGTCGACCTCCGTCTTGTAACGCCCCCACCACCTCCGACCGTTACGAAGCAACCAACCGCCGCCATCCTCCTATAAAGCCTCCCCCTCCGGCCTCGTCGCGGCATCCGCCATCATCTGCAAGAAGGAGCTCAAGCACGAGGCCTGTGACAGAGGGCTCGTGCTCGCCAGCCACGATCTCCTCATCGACACGATCCAGGGGGATTCTTCGCCCCTGCTGCGACTCCTCGAGCCGCGTAGCTTGCTCCTTCGCTGAGAAAGCTCGAGCAACAACCAGGAGCAGGCCATCGCCACTCCAGCATCCCCAGGCGACTTCCGCATCACATGCGTCGTGTCCGACCACACGCTACGACTCCGCTTCGCCGCCGCGCCACGCCGTGCGTCAACGCCACCAACCGCGCTCCCACTTGCGCCGCCTCGTCAACCGCCCTTGACGGAGCCTCAGCTCCTCCGCTCTCTGCCGATCGAGCTTCACCGTCGCCCGCCTCGTGCCAGAGCCCTCCACCGCGCCTCGCGGCCGCAACACCGCCCTCCTCCGTAGAAACCAGCTCGGTGCCACCGCCTCCACCGTTGATCCAACGGCCCTAAACACCAGCCCTTGATCCGACGACCCAGGTGCCGACACGCGCCCCTTCCCGAGCCTAGGCCCAAGCCTAGAGGCTCGGGCACTCCGAGCTCACGCCTCCCACCGAACCTTTGGTTCGGAGCCCCAAACCTCAGCCCCGGGCCGAACCACAGGCTCGGGATCTCCGACCCTCCGCCTCGCGTCCAAGCCTCCAGGTGCATGTGCGACGCGCATGCGCCTGGGGAAAATTATACCAACGCCCTCTATTGATTCAGAAATTGTAAAATACACCCCCGCCAGGGGTAACTTTCAGAGGGGCCCCTCCGATTTTGCTATATTACATATAAGTTCCTCCAGGGACCTCTTTGCAAGAAAACTTTATTTTATTTGGATTTTAGTCCCTGAAACTTCATTTTATCATATCTTTTTCATACGAACTCCGTTTTGAACATATAATATGTCATTTCGAAGCTATTTTCATGCTCTACAATTTAGCATAGCTTGTGATCAGATCTGAGTGTGTTTAGTAATTATTATCATTTGTGGACCTTTGATGACATATGCAGGCTAATTTTTTGACATATTGATGCTTGGGAATTTGATGATATTTTTTGCAGGAATTCGGATGAGGATTTTTATCTGATTAACCTTCATTGATTATTCTTAATAATTTAGATTTCATAGGGGATTAATTTAGATCAATTCCTCTAAGATTATTGTCAACTATTCGAGGAATTAAATCAAACACATTTGGAGGCCGGATATCTCGCTTCAAATTATTCTGAGTATCAATTTATTAACCTGAAGCATTGAGTCAAATCTATTTTAATTTTTGATTAATTTTGATGAAATTCTTGATCATATTATTTGAGGATTTGATACATTTCAAGTCACATATCCTGAGCATAGATTCTGTTTATTTTCTTTGCATCACTTTGCTTCTCATTGCATTGCACATTTTCTCAACGCAGAAATTAATCAAGCATTGATTAATTATTTAATTTAATTTAAAATCGTGCAACTAAGAATCTTTGTTCACTGTGTTCGACCGTGGTAGACTTGCCAAGTAAAAATATTCCACAGCATCCAAAGATTGTGGTCTTTTGACGACCGAAATTCGCCTCCTATATTACGATAATTATTCATTCTTAAAGATGCGAATTTCGCGTTCATCAAATGGCGTCGTTGCCGGGGATCGGCAAATTATTAGGGTTTTAAATCATTTTTGTAATTAATTTTTGTGAAATTAATTTTGGTGCATTTTATTATGCATTTCTCTCTTACTTCAGATACTAACCGTAATTTATCTCTTTGCAGACTTCTGGGAGCGGAATTTTGAGATTAAATCAAGGATCTGCAAGGAAGAATTTTAATTTTGTGAGAGAGAGATTAGACAAGGTTTAATTTTCTTCAGTATTCTCAGGGTCCCTCTCTTTGAACCCTTGTAATAATTCAGACTGAACATTTTTTGTGGTGCGTCGGGTCTGTTTCAACCCCTTCTGTGTGGTTGGAACCCGACTTGAGTGGCGTAGGACTTAGGCACATATATGATTGTTTCTTTAACATTGATTGTACTCGTAATTCTTATGCCACACTCCCACTAATATACGCACTATAGATCGTTCAACATTAGCCAAATTCTGAAATCAATTCTTCCCGCTAATAGAACTATCTGCTTAGGGCGTTTTTTATCAGTGTATATCATTTAGTGTAATTTAAATTCCTTGTCTTGCATCCCGCATGAAGAATGCAAGGATTCACTGTAAGTCTTCTTCTTAAGCATGCATCATTGATTTACGATTGCATCGGCTTTTTCGATTTCCTTCCTTAAGTTTTACAACTTATGAGTTAAAGGAATTGGGATTGTTCGTTAGGCGTGAATTTTTGTGCTCACATAAACTACAGTGATAACCTTAACTTAAAACCGAGATTGCCAATCAAGGCGACTGTAAATAAAACTGACATAAAATTAACCTGTGTCCGATGGAGAGAAACCCACTCATTGTTTGTAAGGACTAGAACGCACACTTTGGATAGAGCCAAAATTGAGAAATTTCACAGAGACTACTGTTTTTAAAAACAATTAACTACTTTTCAGTGAGGATCTCGGGTAGCCATTTTATGGTCCGACTTCTCTTAGCAGAGTGGGTGGTTTAGAGGACACCGTGGAAGGCTTCATCCTCAAGTAACATGGGTAGCCGTTTAAACGGTCCGTACTTACACCTATACTGGCTGAGAGTAGGTACAACTAGTTGTACGTACTTGAGACAGTCTTTGCGAAATATTTTGGTACCTAACAACTCCTAATTTGCAAGATTGTTTTGTCATTAAATTAAAATTGAAAAGATAAGCGACCGAACCCTAACGTGCCTTCACCAGTGTTGAGTGGGTGAATCAACTTGTTTGTTTTGTGTTTGATTTGTGTGCTTCAAAGATCTTGCAATCTCAAGCAAATCGTGGTTCGCTAATCATTCCATCCTCCTTGAGAAGATGTCGGCACAATGGTCTTCTTTTCCGATCTCCACGACCTTGTCCCGATATCCTTCTTCTCACACTCCTCAGGAGAACCTGATCTTCAAATCAAGTTCCCCTCATCCACCATTTTCTTCCTGCCCATACATCCCACCCTATGACCACACTTCTTCTTGGAATAGCCATGTCTCACATTTTGACAATCTTATGGACATGAGAGAGAAACCAGACTCGAGGATGAGCAATAGAGTGACCGATATTGATAGTAGAACACGATTTCCGGTCACTAGGATCTCCCAATCTCTTGAACTATCCCCTACTCAGGATGACTATCCTCTTGAGTACAATCAATTTTCCTTCGACAATCCACGAGAAAATCAAAGTCAAGGAAATATAACTCATGACTAGACCATAACGTTTATGAACATTCAATACTCTACTCGAGGTTACATGCCAGAATCACGACACATGGAGAATGATTATTCAATCACTAGTCATAAGATGTTTGAGGATGAGATTGGTCGGATTAATCTTAGAGCAGACACTTTAACAGAGAGAATATATGATCTCATCCAGTCTATGTAAAATTCAGAAGAAGTGAGGACACCACCATGCGAACCTATGCATCATCACAATCAGGCACAACCACTGCTAACCTTTGACCCCCCGATTGACCTTATTACAGAAAATACCAAAAAATTGAAAATTTTGAAAATTAAAAAAAATTAGACAATTCTGAAATGGAAGCATTTTGCAAGAGTCTGATCTTAGAGCTTCCATTGATCAAAGCATAGAATATGTGCCCGATCTTAAGAGATTTATGAAGAGTCGACTGAACCCCAAAAAGACGGGCAAGAAATGATCCATGACTGAATACCATGTCATATCTATGGCCAGTTCTTTGGTGATGAATCATAAAATCAAAAGCTGCAAAGTCAAGCGGTTGACTCGGATCACATGTGAAATTGAGGATTCTACATTCACTCATGTTCGGTTAGACGACGAATCCACATTAAACATCCTCCCCAAGTCCGTCTTTGACCAACTCAAACTCGAACAACTCAAAATACTAGGGTGATCGTTCAATTACCCAATCGATCTACCAAAAGACGGGGGGGATCGTTTCTGTCGTCGTAAATTTCCGAGGTAAAGAACATAAGGTGAACTTTATTGTCCTTGACATTGAGCACCCCGGAAGGATGTCTGTGTCTCCTATCATTTTAGGAAAGCCATTCTTAGCCTCCGCTAAGGCGATCGTCGATTGCGAGACTCAGGAAATCAAGTTCCCGAACTCGAACCACGATGAACAAACCCCCAATGACACAACCTGCTCTGAGGAAGACAACTTGAAATCGACAGTTATGATCAAGAGATAAAAATTTCATATTATCAGACATCTCCGCATGACACACTGATATGAACCCTAGGAGAGTCGCCCAAAGGACTGACTGTGGGACAAACTTCGGATTCTCACAACCCTATCATTGCTCCAAGGAAAAATCAAGATTTTGGAGCTTATGAAGAATTGGAGCATATTATTGAAGATCAACACGATTATTTGAGTGGTCCAATCTTTGAATCAGCAGTAATTCATAAGATACTTGAACCATATAAGGAACCGACTCCGGAAACATCCGCTGTCACCAAAATTCACGATCATCCAGAAGTGACATCAACACCCCCAGCCATAAACCACAAAATCACCAGGAACAATCTCCCTCGACCGAAACAGCACATGTCCCTTCAAGAATTGGTCGACTTTTACGGAGATTCATCTGATGAGGAACTCATAAATGCCGCATCGGTTCCTCAAGACAGGGAGATGAAGATTGTCCAACTTCCTCCCAGTACTTCCCAAGGAGACAAACGATCAAGAAAGTCACCTTTAACCTTAGACACCGAGTGATTTCTGAAGAGTCCTCGTCCGGTCCTGATATGGTTCATCAGATAAGTGCAATAGGTACAGCTCTGATCCAAGGGCACTTACCTTTGATCGACAAAAGTTGGAGATCCTCTGCAGACGACTACTGTTCTCCTGAGGATGACTCCGATGATGGCTGGTCTTCGTCATCGCCCTCCACATCTCCATACTATCTCCCTCCACACTCCCGCAAGAAGGTCCATCGCAAACCTCCTTGATCTTGTACATCCGCAAATCTACCCGGTTCCTCATCTGTATTTATCCGATTATACTTAGGCTAACCTAAGCTAAAGTACAGGGGGACCAGTTCCATTGTTTATACATCGCTACTCTTCTTTTTAACCCATCTATACTGAGTACGAGCTATGTCAACATTCCACTTTGTGCTATGAAGACATAGCACAAGCTAAGTATCGGGGGGTGTTTGTATATATTTTACCTACTTTATCCATAGATCGTACTTTAATCATTTTTATCTAACATCGACGATGGGTACAAGTAGTGTTTATTGTGGGTATAATACTTGTTTTTCAAAAAAAACAAACAAACAAAAAACTTTTTGCATTAATAAAATCAATCATGGTCTTGCATTTCATGCATTCCTTGGTTGATATATTCCTAACACATTCACTATCACTCAAGGCTTAAGGATTTTTTAGGACACTTGATTTCTGAGATCTTGAGAGTCTGAGTTAACATGCCTTAAGTCATTAGAGTTTTTGAACTTAATAATCCACACTTCTCTAGTTTAAAAGATTTGAGCGCTATATTGCACTCTTCATCTCTACCTTCAAAAAGAATATGATCAGCACAATCACTTTCACAACTGCATGATTGATGAGATGAATTGAGTTATCACTTGAGGAACTGGGACTAGAGATTTGAGTTTAGACCCGATTTTATGATATTCGAGGATGGGATAAAGTTAATGAAGGCTTCAGAAAATCTAATTGTCAGCAAAAACCTAGCCAGTTTGTGAACAAGTTCATATGTTATCTTTTTGATATTGACCTAAGTGCCAGGGTGTGTTGAAACTTAATGAAAATTCTTGATCAGTGTGCGCCAACTTTTGGTAAAAGCAGTGGAGCTATCCAACAAAAGAAAAGAAAAATAAATATCGAAGAAAAGCTCTATCATCCAAAGGCAAATTCTAAATGAGCATCCACCAATGGGGAGCGCTCCCAAACATTTTCAAAGTGTCCACTTGGACCAAGCGCTAATTAGGACCAAGGAGTCGAGGTAAAAGGGCTCTGCATTGTAAGCGATACAAGTCTGGGTGTCGAAGGTATCTTAGATACTCAAAAGAGACACACCCCGGTGTACTCCCAAAAAAACAAGTACAGACGACCCCAAATTCTCTTGACGGACACGTTGATCAACAAAATAAAAATATCATGTGTTGAGTAATAAGGCACTTGAGAGGGAACTTGTCCCAATGCAAGGGAGAGAAAATCAGACATAATCCTATGCCCTCCATCATCTGGCCGTCCATCTACACTTTCAAGTCTGACAAACTAATGAGACGGTTGACTGAAGCAAGAATAGACTTATTCCCTAGTGTTGAGGATTAGGTCTAGAGGAGAGTCTCTTGGATTGGAACTTTGGGTGATGACTAGACTTGACTCTCATGAATGCAGTACACTAACAAGCATATCCTTATATTATATGTACAAACAGAGAGTCTGAAAATTAGACAAGTTGTATTCCTTTTGATTAAAGCATGGTTGAGCCCAGAATTTTAGGATCACTCAATTTGAGGGTCTTCTGTGAATTAAGCCTTGAAAATTCACATGCACAGCCAGGGATATATTCAACTAAGTCATTTATTCATTACTGCTCGGGGACGAGCATGGTTTAAGTATAGGGGTATGATGAATCATGTATTCATCATGCTAAAATTGGTCATTTAGGCTATGTTCTCCAACATTCACGTGCATTTAATCATTAGCAGAACATCATTAGCATTCATACATGTGTAAATAATATTTGCATTACATCATGCATAATTGCATTAAGAATCCTAAGTGTAAATTAGCCCAAAAAGCCGCTAACTTCTTACATTTGTAAATAAATCACCCTAACTCCGATCGACCCAAAACCATCTCCATTGTGTAGATATTACTAACTTCATTAAATAAAAAATACAAAAAAAATTACTAACTCAAATAAGTGACAAATAATCCCAAAGTCTAATTTCACATCTGATAGACTAAAATGAGCATATCTCCCACATACAGTGTCTGATTTTGATCTACTTTTAAAGTACTCCATTTTCAAATACCTTCAAAACAAGATCAATTTCGTAAAATTCGGAGCTCATATGTGAAAGTTGAGTTTTGGGTCTCTTTTGCGCATTTTGACTTTTTGCTATTTTTGACCTCAGTTTTTATGTACATAATTAATCCTTTTAATTTTATTTCTTCTTCATTTGTGTTCTTTGATGAGAGTTTATTAAGAAACACAAAAATCTAAATCCAGATTAAAATAGAAATCCAAGAAACTGACTGAGTCCAAGTGTCTGTTGTCGGTCTGTACAAAAGTTGTGTGTTTCTGACTTCTATTTTATTTTCCTATTTTCTTATTTATTAAAAATACAAAAAAACTAGATTAGTGTGTAATTAATTTTCTTGTATTTTATCGTATTTTTCTATAATTTTTATCCTCTCTAAAACCACCAAAAAATACAAAATCCCCAAAACCCGGTTTTCTATACACATGGAGAACCATAAAAAATACCACTTCACACATGTGACCTCTTTTGCTCTCGGTTCCTTCATCAAAGTTGTAGCTCTTGTCGAGATGAACAACTTTTGTAAGGAAATTTTTCAATCTGAGTCTTCTTCTATTTCTTTTTATTTTATTTATCCATTAATTTTAAAATTTTTTTGGGGGCGCCACGTGGCAGCTCCTGGGCTTGCCACGTGGCACCCCCACCTATCTCTCTCTCCAGCCGCCCCTAGGTCACGTGCCCGGCACGTGACCCCCACCTTCTTCATCCTTCAGCCGTTACCGCCCCCCACCCCGTCGTTCCCCTCCATAACCCCTGCCGACCTCCTCCTTGTAACGCCCCCACCACCTCCGGCCGTTACGAAGCCACCAACCGCCGCCATCCTCCTATAAAGCCTCCCCCTCGGCCTCGTCTCGGCATCCGCCATCATCTGCAAGAAGGAGCTCGAGCACGAGGCCTGTGACAGAGGGATCGTGCTCGCTGGCCACGATCTCCTCATTGGCGTGATCCAAGGGGGATTCTTCGCCCCTGCTGCGACTCCTCGAGCCGCGTAGCTCGCTCCATCGCCGAGGCAGCTCGAGCAACAACCAGGAGAAGGCCATCACCACTCCAGCATCCCCAGGCAACTTTCGCATCACATGCTCTGTGTCCGACCCAGCGCTCCGAGTCTGCTTCGCCGTTGTGCCTCGTCGTGCGTCCATGCCTCCAGTCGCGCTTCCGTTTACGCCGCCTCGTCGACCACCCTTGACGGAGCCTCAGCTCCTTCGCTCTCCGTCGATCGAGGTTCACCGCCGCCCACCTCATGCTAGAGCCCTCCACCGCGCCTCACGTCCACAACACCACCCTCCACTGCAGAGACCAGCTCGACGCCACTGCCTCCGTCGTTCACTCCACGAACGGAGCACCGCTCCTCCTCCGCCGGTCGTGTGTCGACCGGCCCAACGCCTCCGCCGTGCGCCCTCTCCATCGGCTCCTTCGCTTTGGCCACTCACAGCCTACAAATGCCGTTGGATCAGGGGCCAACCCTGATCCGACGGCCCAGGAGCGGACTCGCGCACCTTCCCGAGCCTAAGCCTAGAGGCTCGGGCACTCCGAGCCTCACGCCTCCCACCGAACCTTTGGTTCGGAGCCCTGAACCTCAGCCCCGAGCCGAACCACAGGCTCGGGATCTCCGAGCCTCCGCCTCGCGTCCAAGCCTCCGGGTGCACGTGCGACACACGTGCGCTTGGGGAAAATTACACTGACGCCCTCCATTGATTCAGAAATTGCAAATACACCCCCGCTAGGGGTAAATTTCAGAGGTACCCCTCCGATTTTGCTATATTACATATATGCCCCTCCAGGGACCTCTTTGCAAGAAAACTTTATTTTATTTACATTTTTAGTCCCTGAAACTTCATTTTATCATATCTTTTTCATACGAACTCCGTTTTGAGCATATAATATGTCATTTTGAAGCTATTTTCATGCTCTACAATTTAACATAGCTTGTGATCATATCCGAGGGGTGTTTACTGATTATTATCATTTGTGTACCTTTGATGACATATGCAGGCTAATTTTTGACATATTAATGCTTGGGAATTTGATGATATTTTTTGCAGAAATTCGGATGAGGATTTTTATCTGATTAAGCTTTCATTGATTATTCTTGATAATTTAGATTTCACAGGGGATTAATTTAGATCAATTCCGCTAAGATTATTGTCAACTATTCGAGGAATTTAATCAAAGACATTTGGAGACCGAATATCTTGCTTCAAATTATTCTCAGTATCAATTTATTAACCTGAAGCATTGAGTCAAATCTTTTTTGATTTGTGATTAATTTTGATGAAGTTATTGATCATATTATTTGAGGATTTGATACGTTTCAAATCACAAATCCTGAGCATAGATTCTATTTATTTTCTTTGCATCACTTTGCTTCTCATTGCATTGTACATTTTCTCAATGCATAAATTAATCAAGCATTGATTAATTATTTAATTTATTTAAAACCGTGCAACTAAGAATCTTCGTTCCCTGTGTTCGAGCTTGGTAGACTTGCCAAGTAAAAATATTCCACAACATCTAAAGATTGTGGTCGTTGACGATCGAAATTCGCCTCCCTATACTACGATAATTTTTCATTCTTAAAGAGGCGAATTTCGCATTCATCACCCTCTCATTGTGGTCGTCCACCATGGATCCCTAGAGAGAGTTGCCATCGCCGCAACATCGTGTTATGCTACCGGATTGTTTGCTCGTGGATTTCCGTATCCTTCAGTGTGCCTTGCTCGTGAAGAAAACGTCGGATCTCGTGTAACGAGATCTGTAGATTCACCACTTGGATCATCAACATGGATTGTGAGGAGCGCATGTTTCGTCGATGCGCTCGCAAGCATATCCTCGGTTGGATCGAACTTGAGACAGGATGTCTCTTTGTTTAGAGACTTGATCGCAACCATGCTTCAAGAGGTAAACCTAATACTTGTTTGTGGTTTAGATGAAACAATCCGAGAAGTGTTCTTGGATCATGTGGTTTTCATCGTATTAAAAATTTTAAATTCTATCGCATCAAGCAACTAGTACGACTAGTCCTCTCGATCGTATATGATGCGATCCTTGCGTTTTCGTGACGCGCTTAAGGATTTTACCATATCATTCACCACCCACCTTCCAGATTCTAGCGTTCACACCTCCGTCGCTCTCCCCTTGGGTAAATACCCCCGCTGTCATCATCTTCCTCTGCTAGCGCAACCGTTGCCACCTCCTGTCACGTCTACACCATAGCCTCCCCCCCTCCTCGTGATGCCAATCTGCCGCAAAATCACAACAACCACCAACCCATCAGTGCATCATCCAACACCTGCGTAGTCCCGTACCATCTCTTGTCAGTGTGCCCCTCCCCTATCTATGCGCCCCCACGCCCTCCTCCGCCAGTGGGCCCCTGCGTGCCCTCTTCCACTTGGGCGTCTCCACATAGCCTCCTCCGACAATCCTCGCATATCCTCCTTGACACCTCTGTGCGGCTCCTCCACTGGTGCTCTCTCCTCCCGAGCAATCCAAAGCTCTCTTTCGCATACCCTACTCCTCCTACGGCATCTCTAGCATCTCGCATACTCATGAAGGTTGAACTCCATTTTGGTTTGGAGTGGCTAGTAGGTGTTCAGAATTTTACCTCACTCACTTTAATACTTGGAGAGCAATATTATGTTTGGTCTTAAAGATGTTGAAATTCCTAAAGATGTGTTTCATGTATCCAGTCGCCATTTACCTTCTTTATGCCCTCTTGAGAATTCATCTAGAGGGATCCTATTGTGTCCATTCTGGGATTTTCATTATTTCCTGGATGATAGAGAGGATATAAAAGCTTTACACATTTATCTCTCATCTCAAAAGAGTGCATATCTCTAGTGAAGAGCGATGTACCTTGTTGCATGATCTTCTTTCTAAAAGATTGTGGATTATTTCTTGTTATGGATGAGACCTTGAAGGTCCTTGATCATTAGTTATGTGGGAGGCATACGAAGATACAAGCAAGGAGTCACGCACGCCATCACGATGATGACATTTTTTGGGTAACTAAGGAAACTGGAGAGACTGAAAGTCATCTTGATGGCATCACTGAGCCTCACCAAAAGAGTCTTAAGGTACATACTACTATGGAAGGACTGGTCTTTGATGGCAAGCTCCTTGATCGGGTATTTAAAGCACCTATCTTGACAATGAAAAGCATCCCTCTTAGTTGTAGGCTTGCCTTCACTCAAGATTTAAAGACATCTCTTTATAAGGAGATCCCTGAGTCAATATCCGTATCCGCATGGGTGATGTTGTTGCTTCTTCCACGTTGCATTTTTTCAGGTGTTCCATACTCAGAACAGATACGAGTGTAGATATGGCAACAAAAAGTCTCTACAATAATGTCTCATCCTTAACTCACTCTCTATTTGGGGAGAAGCCAACAGTATTACTAAGCTAGTGGATCATGTGTTGAACGCTCATGTGCATGAGTCTATAGACCATAATGGTAGTTTCTCTAACGATGGAGATACAAAATTAAATCCTGACATCAGACAATGCCTTTACAAGGTTGCAGATGGCCATTTTACAGCTGTGATTAAAGTTTTATCTTTATCCGGTAAGGCACCTTTCAACGAAGATACCATTAGGGATCTAGAGGCGAAGCACCCTCCGTATCCACTCCCATCTCATTTGGATTATCCCCTTTTTGAATCCCGTCTTGTTGTTGATGTTGGCACCGTTCTTGGGTGTATCAAGCCTTTCCCTAAAGGGACTTCTTGTGATAGAGACGGTTGTGGGATCAACACCTCCTTGATGTTATGTGTGAGAGGGGTCTATCATGGTCACAAACCTTTTATATGCAATCACCCTTGCAATTAATTTATGGTTGGAAGGAGATGTCCCTTGTGTTTGCTAGGATTTTTAGCATCTGCACCGCTTACACCATTGTTTAAGCCATATAAAAGTATTCGTCCTATTGTAGTTGGTACTATATGGAGGTGGCTTGTATCTAAAGTTGCTATGCCGGGAGTAAGTAGAGATGTGGTAAATATATCAATGACTTTCAGTTTGGAGTGGGTGTTTCTGGTGGAGGTGAGGCTATCCTACATAGTGTCAACATAGTGTTGGATGCTCATCATAACGATGGTTCTCTTTCCATGCTCACAATGGATTTTTCTAATGCCTTATATATGATTGATAGATCTTCCTTATTACGAGGGGTGAGAGTAAGATGCCAATCTATCTCTTTGTAGGTGGAGTTCTTATATGGACGACCAGTAAGGTTATACCTTGGAGACATACATATTTGGTCTTCCGTAGGAGTGCAACAAGGTGATCCACTAGAACCACTCCTTTTCTTGTATTGCACCCACTTCTCCATTATATCAGGGATATTTGCAAGTTACTTATTCATGCTTGGTATCTTGATGATGGCACAGTTATTGGAGATATATATTAGGTGGCCAAGGTCTTGGGTAACATTCAACAATGTGGGCCAGACTTGGTTCTAGTTTTAAACATTCATAAGACTGAACTCTTTTGGCTTATATGTAATAGTAAGAAGCTTGACAAAGGGGTGTTCCCTTCAAGTATTGGAAGACCTTTATCTGGTGTGAATTTGATTGGAGGAGCAATTGGTAGGGATACACATTTTTTTAAAGGTTTGACCTTGGAGAGGGCTGTTAGAGTTGTGAAGTTGATGCATCTTCTCCCTCAGTTGGATGACCCCAAGGTTGCATAAGTTGACAGTCGGTACTCTATCGGTAGGGTCATTAACTAGGATTAATCGGCACTCGGACATTAGTCAGTTTGGAATTTGTTATTATTTTAAATATATAAATCAAATTTATAACATATACTCTCATTTATATTCATATATTTATCAGGTTCAATATTTTTAAGAGTTTAAAAAATACAGCAATAGAAGAAAAATGAAGCAAATTAAGAACAAAATGTTTGACGCATAGTACAAGCAGATGTTCAAAAATAAAAAACATTTACAACATGCCCAAAAAACAATACAGTGAAAAGTAAGATAAGTATCATAGGTCAATGGATTCAATCCTCAATATCATCATCCAAGTCCATCTGTTCTTCTTCATCGTCGCTTTCATCATCATCATCATCATCATCATCTTCTTCTTCTTCTTCTTCTTCTTTTATATCCTACTCCTCATCCATCGGCATAGCATTGGATCTTGACGCTAAATCTCATCTTTCATGTTCACCTTGTTGGCTCCTTCTTGATTCAAAATTCTCTTTGGCACCACTATCATATGCTACAACACCTCATGTCAGTTCGAAACCTGGAAAAACTTCCTCGTCATGAGCATCAACATCTCCGATCCCATTCAGCCATGTGTGCACAATCATAAGAAGAGAGAGGATCTCTTTCTTTATGAACTCGATGTTCCCGCAAGTTGGAATTGAAACATACGTACACAAGATCATCTAGCTTCTTCGTCTCCAACATGTTTCTCTTATCGGTATCGATATGAAGACCAATAAAATAAATTTATCAATTGTTAATTTAAATTTTACTATAACTAA
Source organism: Ottelia alismoides (assembly GCA_037367405.1). NCBI lineage: Eukaryota > Viridiplantae > Streptophyta > Magnoliopsida > Alismatales > Hydrocharitaceae > Ottelia > Ottelia alismoides. Next base: position 64,070 of record JAZKJV010001594.1, read on the forward strand.
TCGAATTGGGTGGATGGAGTAGGATCATTACCGAGTCAAATGTACTCCAATTACGCTCACATCCTGATGATAACGACGTCAAGCTCAAGATTTTGATACCTGTGGCTTTCAAATGAGGTGTGTCATCTCCATGATTATACCACTAATTAGCTCCTAAAATAGAGAATTATTCAACATAATAAAATAAATTATTAACATTAATAGAAAAGAATGACTGAAAAACCTTGATCATAATTTCCATCATTTGTTATCCTCTGTCTCACATCTAACTGCTTGCCAAAATCTCCACGGCCAAATCTATATGACGGAAGCTCGTCCCTAGTAATTGATTCTTGTATATATAAATTTGGATAAAATTTTTCCATGCACTCTTAAACCATCTCCCCACCACAACATCTGGATCGCCATGAGGCTCAATGTAGAAGAAAATGGGTTTTAAGTAATAAGCTGCTAGATGCAGTGTAGTATCGAGCCTCCCTTTGGTCTTGGAGGTAACACCAACCATAAAAAATTATAAGATGACTCCATGCCATTGAATGTTGCAATTATCTCCTGCTTGACCACTTCAAGCCCTCCATAGACAAAGCACATGAATGATGTCGATTTGCATCAACCACGTGCAATGAATGAACCAATGGAGTGAAAACTCTGATAACATGTATTGTATGATTCCAGAGTGTATGGCTGAATACAACGGAACTCGTTGCTTCCCTTCTTGGTCTTATACCACTTGTAGTTTCTCCACTCTTATGAGGAAAACATCAATATCAGCTTGTTTTTCTTCTCAATAAGGCTCTCGAGAGTGATAAAAGTGGTTGCAAATCTTGTTTGGTCGGCCTTGCAATGTCCCTCCCGTTGATGAACTTACACATCAAACTTAGAGTTTGGTGTGAGAGTAGATGAACGCCGTAAGCCTCTTCTCCTTTGCGATTGCATTCCTCACCTTCATCTCTCTGCTTATCTCTCTCAGAGCAAAATCAATAGAGTGCGTGACACATGGAGTCCACCAAATCTGCGGATATTCAATGACCAAAAATCTTCTTGCCCGCTACATTGGCAGATGCATTACCCGCCACAATATGAACAACTTTATCCACTCCCACTTCATTCATACACTCCTCCACCCACTTGCAGATGTATTATGCAGTGTGAGCCTCATATAAGGCATTCATGGACTTCAAAAATGAAGTCCCCAAGGTGCAATTGACACAAAAATTTATGATGCTCCTTCCTCGCTTACCTGTCCATGCATCAGTCATCAAAGAGCATCCTGCCGATGTCCACGTATCACGATGGCATTGCAAGTGATCATGAATCTCCTTCACTGCCTTCGTCAGAAGAGACCACTAAACTCATACCTCGTGGGAGGCTTTAGTCCATGATCATACTTCCCAATAGCCTCTTCCATCTGCAAAAAGTTTTTCATCATCAATGCATTAAACATAATCGTTGATGTATATGCCCACTTACATATGTATGAGGTAACCCTATCACGATGATCCTTGGAGAATGCATCCTTGATGTTCATTTAACATGATGATCCTTCCACTACGAAAACCTGCTCCAAGGATTAAGAGACTCGCGATCTATTCATCGAATCCGCATCTCCTGTGATATCAACTTCCTCCCTCATCTCATGAACATCATCAGCTTTTAGGGCATTTCCAGACAACATCATCAAGGTACGCAAACATCTTCTTCTTTGTTTCCTCGTCCACCTTGGGACATACAGCTACATTCCCTCTTTGATGCGCTAGATGTTGCTTGAACCTGTATAGACCACTCTTGATAATCTTCTTACACAGTCTGCAAGTGACCGCATTTGGATCCGTACGGTTCGTAAGGTAACAGTATTGCCATACAAGATTAGTTGATCCCGACAGCACGTAAAAAGACAAGTCGCTATTGGAAGCGACGTTCACTGGATGTATAGCCATCTACATACAAACTCACAATTTAGCCAATCAAGAAACACAAATCTAACTAAACTCATAAGTTGAACTTCATAATTAATGAAGAGACTAAATAACAAGCATGCCAATGACAACCATATAGGAATTTGTAAGTTGAACAAACTGAACATATAAGATAACAAACGCCAATCATATAAAAATTTCTAAGTTGACCAAATAGAACATATAATCTAACCAACGCCAGTCATATAAAAATTTATAAGTTGACCAAATCAAACATATAAGCTAACCAATGCCAAACATATATGTTCAAAAAATATGCATTAACAGCATCCCTCCTATATCTATTTTCCTTGCTTCCTCATCACTTAATACCATCACCGTCAATACAACTATTCATCAACCAATGACACTGCCCTTCCATAAGTTAACCAACCAATAACACCCAAAAAAAAGTTTCATATGGAACTATCACAAGGGCGACAAGTTTACAAGAGTAGACGATCATTAAACAAAGTAAGGAAACAATGATTACAATAAAATAACATCTACTAACAAGCATTAAAGTATTAAATGAAGTAATAAAAATACAAAAGTAGAAAAAAACCATAACCTAGTTGTTGGAGATCAGAGAACACAGAGGAGGGAGCAGAGGAGGATCAGGCGCAAGTTGTCAACAACATGGTGAAGGAGGCAGCGACGTGGAGGAGGCGACGATGCACGACTGAGGTGATGGGGCAACACAGTGAGATCGATCGGGAGAGAGGCACGTGCAAGAGGGTCGAGGGGAGGGAGCGAGGGTTTGGAAGGGTTACGTGCTTACTGTCTAACAATAAATCTCAAATCCCATTAAACGGGCAACAGTAAGCCAACCGAATACGAATGTACATGTAAAAGTAGGCCGACTACCGGACTAGACCGTTTAGTCGCCCTATTAAGTGGGGCAGCCCGACTAAATGTTGATTTGGCCAAGTTGGGTCGAGTACCCCTGACTCGATTAGTAGAGCCGACTAGTGAGTCTAGTCAGTCGACTTTTACAGCACTAGACGACCCTTATAGTTAGCTTCTTTTACTCCGTTCATGTAGGGAAATTGCAAAACTTTTATTTGGCTTGAGGATTTGTCAATCTATTACATGGAGGAGGCGACAATATTATTTGACAAAGGCTTATGCGAGCTTACAGAGGATATTGTTTTTTGTGGAGCCCCCTTTTTTGGAGATTTCCAATGGAGGGTGGCTCCATTGCCCATTCAACTTGGTGGTTTGGGGCTACTTTCATCCGTTGAAGCTTCTTCGTATGCCTATGCGGCTTCCAGGGCACAATCGTGGGATCTCCATGATCATATCTTGCGAGACAGTGAGATTTACAATATGAACTCCAGATTTGACTATGCTCTTCATCGACCTCACGGTACAATTCCCTTATTCAACCTCGTTGTTTCTCTAAAAAAGACACTGTCCCACAAAAGACCCAAAATATTTTGGTGAGTGCTCTTTTTACAAAATAATTGAGGGCACGGAGGTGAAATCTGACATAACCGTTAGACAAAAGATATTTTTTCCGATATCTTCAAGATGATCATGCTCAAAATTTTCTCATTGTCAATCCTATTAACGGACTTGATTTACACATGTCACCAGTAGAGTATCACATTATCCTCATATATTGTCTCATGATTCCTTTATTTACAACTGATGAGATATGTCTAGTTTAACGTGAGGCATGCTTAAACACTTTTTGAGACCATGTAGTTCATTGCAGGGAGCTTCCCACTTTTAAGTACAGACACGATCTTGTTAGAGACGTTTTATTTGATGTACTCAGACATGTAAGTGTTGCTGTTAAGAAAGAGGCGCTTGTGAACTATTTAACTGATCCGCATGAGGGAATATCCACACTTATACCTGTTGATATTTTGATTTTTAGATAGACTGGAAGAAAACATACTTGTGTAGATTTGATAGGAGTTTCTTCGCTGGTGGGGTTGAAGAGTGAGACCTTTACGAAGTACATGCTACCCTTAAAGCTGTTGCAACAAAAGTGGTGAAGAATGAGAAAGCGTGCATTGTGGATCAACATGCCTTCATCCCTTTTAATTTTGATACCTTTGGATTCTTAGCATCAGAAGCTGTTGAGCTTTTGAAGGGGTCCAAAAAGTCATGTGCAATAATGTTATGGCTCCTAGATTTATAGATGTAATATTTAAAAGAATCGATTTCGCAATTAAAAAAGGACTAACGACGTGACTTGTTGCTCGCATGTTTTCTATTTCGATGTAATTTCAAAATTTAACTACTCTAATATTGATCTCAATCCAAAAGGTAATGTTAGTTCTTATCATGGACCGAGGGAAGGGAGGGCATGCAATGCCCCCCTCCCACCCAAAATAAAAATAACATGCATATGGTTCTCCCAATCATATTTACAAATTTGCCAAAATTAGAATGAATTTTGATTTTGATAGTTCACTGAAATTCGACTGTAATGATCGGAACTTCATAAATATGAGGGTCATAGTACAAATTATGACCGGAATTTGGTTTCAATCAGTCACCGAAATGGTGATCGAAATCTGCATTTAGGGTCATGCTCCCAAACTCGTATCCAAAACTTGTCACATCCAAATTTCATTTTATTAGTAATCACAACCCTCAATCATGTTGCCAAATTTTTTTATATTATTTCTCAAATAAACGATAATAAAGGTCCCTCGTCCCTTTACACTATTTCTTTTTTAAAATCCATCTTGAATCCTTAAGGATGCAACTTCCGTCTCACTATGACAAATTTGACCTAAGAGAATGAATAATTTTTATTCATTGTGATACTATCTATAGTTTAATATATAATAATGAATATTATCCATTGGTTCATTTTTTAAAATTGCAAGGAATATCCAAGTCATTGTTATATTCCTTGCAATGAACTATATTAAAATATTACCCATTGATTTTTTCCTAATCATGATTAAATATAACATCAATTAATAATAATTTCAACGAATAAGTCAATAGATAAATCGTTGTCATGTGAACCTCTAGCAACAAATATGAAATTCCTTGCTAGTTGAAGAAGAAAAGTTAATTCTACAAAGAATAATATTCATTGATATATATAAGATCAGAAGATATGATAATAAATATTCAAAATATTTGCACCTTAAATCAATTTTGTTGTAGTACCACATAAATCTTCATAAGTTAAAATTATATACAAACATGGGATCAACATCACGATTTACAACAAATGAAAAATCTTAACAATTCATAAGACGGGGATTCCCTCACTTCCTCCAAACTGACACGAGATCTCCGTCGATACACCTCCACAAATGATGTTATATATATCCCGTAGTTCCTTCTCCATCTACTCCATCTACGTAAGATGCATACAAGGGCATAGTGCCAAATGATTTATCTTTGAGTTGTCCATTGTTTTTTTATAATTTGCACTTAAACAAAAAGCATACAAGTTTCAAATTTCTGTGGTTCACAAAAACTGTGTCAATATAACATGAAAATTGGTGGACTATCGTTGGATTTATGTAATTTTCAATTAACATCCTAAAAAATTCATTATATTTTATATATTATTCTTCATTTTATGTTAATTGTGAGTAAGGTTAATATTTCTCTTAAAATAATAGGAGGTATTTTATTGTTTTACATATTACTTGTGAGGAAACCATTAAATAATAGGACTTGATGTGAGTAGAATAAAATCGATAAAAAAGTATTTATTCCTTTCTCCATACTCAGTCTTATTACATCTCTCACAACAAATTTTACTGTTGTCATAATTTCGAACAAGACTACTACATTTGCCAATCAAGTAATAATATAATCATAAATTTGTCGATTGAATCGATCCATATCATAAAAGAAATATCTTATCATCTTTCTACGTAGCATAGAATTTATTGACTATCATGGAGTAACTATAGAACACTTATAATTTAGTAACCATTGCAAGTATAATTATAAAATTAAGAAGTACATAATAAAGTTTTTATTTGAATGATTTTTGTGAACGGAAGATATCATGTATTTCAAATAAAAAAGTCATCTATTAAAAATACAATTGACCTCGACTTTGATGTGACATATACTCATATATTATTACATTACATGGATTTTTATGTAAATTTTTATTGTATATGGTTTTAATTTACAATCTATATAGTTATCTCCATTTGTTAAATATTGCACAAATACTCATCTATTGGTACAACAATGTTAGCCTAGGAATAATCATATAATACCGACTCTCTTTCTAACCCCTCCAATAGAAATTCTTGGCTCCGCCCTTGATTCTTACGGTTCACGAAAAAATATAATCATGTTATAATATTGTAAATAAGAAGATAAAAATAATCCGAAGAATAGAAAATATGATACTGGATTTCATGTGGTGGTACAAAATTTTCACGATTCAACACATGAAAACTACAAGACATCATCCCCATAACAAAGTTTTTGCATTATCTCAAGCTTAAAGAAGATTGAAATACATTAACGAGATGTTCATGAGATGATGGATGGAAGGAGTTCATGAGATGTTCGTGAGACATTAACGGTTGTCGATGGAGGAAGACGATGGATGGAAGGAGGGCACGAGATGTTCAAATAGATTACAGTTGGGGTAGAGGGGTCATAGAAGCTGACACCAACTCGATAACGAATTAACCAAATGTTCAACAGATTAAGGCCAAGGAAGCCTGCGTGATACCCTAATAAAGAGAGCGGTGTTGGGATCAATGGAGAGGAATATGGAAGCTAACAAAAGTAGCATGTTGAAGCTACATTTGAAAATGCCTCCGGTCGGATCATAGAAGCGATCTTTGTACACACAAAAGGCGGATTTTGTCTTTCAAAGTTCGGCTACTATATTGAAAGGGGTTGATGGGGCTGCCCCTTGGGGGCAGCCAACATGGCTGTCCCGCCCCTTTTTGGGGTAAATTTTTTTATTTTTTGAAAAATATCATCATGTATATTCATCCCTATATCCCTCCTATATGCCATTCGGATTTCGTCAGAAACAGAGACTCCTACGGCCTCCATCCAGACAGGGTCGATTTAAAAATCCTGCGACCGTTAAAAAAATGACATCTAGATGGAGGCCATAGGAATCTCTGTTTCTGACGAAATTCGAATGACGTATATGAGGGATATATGGATGAATATAAATGGTGATATTTTTCCAAAAAAATAAAAAAATTTTGCAAAAAATGGGGTGAGGGAAACCATATTGACTACCCCTAGGTGGCAGCCCCATTTTCCCCATATTGAAATACGGGGGAGTTTCGCGTAAGATATTCTTACTTTTTCCAGCCCAAGTCAAGGCAGATATCTATCTATTCACTGCCTTTTCTCAATTCAAAAATAAGCAACGGCATCGGTCCTATTGAAAAAAGCCGAACAGCCCATCACACCCCTGCCTGGGATCAGTGACCCATTAATAACCGCCGAACCCAAAACGCTCGCCCACATTAAGCCCCAATCAGCGAGATTACGTTGAAAAGGAAGCAACCAACCACAGCCACAATCCCAAAATCCAGATCAAACCCCAAACCCAAGATGAGGCTCAGGCGCGGCGCGCTAACAGCGCTCTACCTCCTCGCCCTCTTAGCCCTGGACGCGTCGCATACCATGAGAGCCCTCCGCCTCGCCACCACCCGCACAGCCTCGCCCTCTCTCACTCCCGTGCTACTCCCTCCTCCTCTCCCACCGCCTCCAGTCCCTCCCCTGCCCCCTCTGGTCCCCTTCCTTCTCCCTCTGCCTCCCTCCACTCCGCCATCGCCTCCCCCCCACCGCCCCCCTCTGCCGCGCCGCCATGGCCGATCCCAGCCCCAACCCCCTCCTCGACGCCTTCGTCTTCCCCCCTTCCACGCCGTCGAGCCCCGCCACGTCGCTCCTGGCATCCGTCGCCTCATCTCCATCCTCGAGGCCGACCTCGAGGACCTCGAGCGCACCGTCGAGCTCTCGTGGTCCCGCCTTGTCGAGCCCCTTGAGAGGATCGTCGACCGCCTTCAGGTCGCCTGGGGCGTCGTCAACCACCTCAAGGCTGTCAAGGACTCCCCCGATCTTCGTGCCGCCATAGATGAAGTACAGGTTGGTCCCTTCGCACTACTGGTTTTCTAAATTCGCGTCGATCGGGCTGCTGGATTTGTTTCTGTGTCTGCTTGCAGCCGGAGAAGGTCAAGTTCCAGCTCAGGTTGGGGCAGAGCAAGCCCATTTACAATGCATTCAAGGCGATCAAGGAGTCGCCTTTGTGGTCGGGGTTGAGTGATGCTCACAGACGCATTGTAGAAGGTACATATCACTTCAAATTCATGGCACAATGCCTGCATTGAATAGTGGTGGTCCATAGATTTTTGAGTTGATAAGGTTTACATCTTTGACATGGAGTATATGTCAAGTATTTAAAAGTACAAAGTCCGTTTTGCTTGGATTAACGTTCTTGATTTTTTTGCAATTTGTTGCAGCTCAGTTGAAGGAAGCTGAGCTTAATGGTGTTGCTCTTGAGGGTGAAATGCGGGAGGAATTTAACAGAATCGAACAGGTTGTGACTTTCATGTGCATTTAGCACTTATTTTTTTGGTGATCTGATTATTTGATAGATACGTCCCCCCCTCGAGTAGAGGTGACTGATTGGTACCTACTGATGGTGATGTTGCTGCTATTTTTGGCCACGCTGATTTTCTCAAACATCAAGTTCAACTTTATAATTTGATTCTTTAGTGCAACTTTTCTTATGGGAGGGAATGCAACAGAAACTATGTTATGGAGCGTAAAACTCATAAATGCTTGGAAATTGAATGGTCATGGAAGTTGCTTTCATATGCATCAATTTGCATCCATTTCCAAAAGCACAGCCCCCCCTACTATAAACTGAACAAATGCCTCTATTAGAGCGGATATATGTATTAATTAAGCAGGGATCATGAATTGTTTGTAATCATCCGTTTCATTTGACTGTATCCAGGAGCTTGAAAAACTATCTCAAAAATTTAGCGAGAATGTCCTTGATGCGACGAAAAAGTTTGAGAAGTTAATCATTGATAAGAATGAGGTTGATGGCTTGCCTCAGACCGCACTGGGCCTAGCCGCTCAGACAGCAGCATCCAAGGTATCCGTTTCTTCATCGATTTTTATGCTACATTATTTGCTATGTTCTCTCAGAAGCCGTATTCAGAACTTGGTGCTTCAGCTCATACTCTGACATTCTGTTGGTCAGGGCCATGAAAATGCCACCGCTGAAAATGGCCCATGGATGATAACTTTAGATGCCCCAAGTTACCTACCAGTCTTGCAACATGCACGGAATCGTGCACTGCGTGAAGAAGTTTATCGTGCGTACATAACTCGTGCTTCAAGCGGGGATCTTGATAACAGTGCCATTATCAATCAAATCTTAAAGTTAAGATTGCAGAAAGCCAAACTTCTTGGTTACAACAATTATGCTGAGGTGGGTAGAATATGCTTACTTGACTTTCTTTAAGTAATTATCAATATGAAAAAAGTGTAATTTTCTCGTATTATAAAGGTAAGCATGGCAATGAAAATGGCAAATGTTGAAAAGGCAGAAGAGCTCTTAGAGAAGCTTCGTAGTGCTTCATGGGATCCTGCAGTTAAAGGTATATTCAACATATTCTTCACTATTTTATTGCCAGCACCTTGTCTCCTGATTGCAGATTGACGACCGTCTTGGTGAAGGGCATGCATAGAAAGAAAGATTTTGGGACAACATTAAACTACTCTCGTACAAAATGATTTTTCTTCATTATTTGTTTTATATAATATTAATAATAAGCCAACTAGCTTATCATTATTCTAGCCATGTTTTTTTTTGAATTCCGAAGGATGGCCAAAAGAGCTTCATGGTTGCACGCAAGTTTCGTTTAAAGAGAAATATCCAACTTCTTTTCCCAACTATTCCAAGAATGTCACACTGAATAAATACATTCTCTATGAACAAGAAAATCGTCCACATCACTGTAAGTGATGTAATTTGGTCTGATCTTCTAACATAAGCAGCACTAATATCATATCTTCTGCTCTCTCTTGAAGGCCACAAAAGGACTGTTGGGAATTGGATTGCAACTGTGGAATGCATAGGCCATCATTTGGTATCCTATGTGAAAAGAGAATCAAAGAATATATGTTCAATATCTTTCTCTGCATTCCTGCATGGTAGATAAGTATTGTCAACCAACGGAACCCACCTCGTCCTACATGCCTTAATCATAATCTGCTTCCTCTTGGTCATCTAGAGCAAATTCATAGCATTGATATATGCCTTGGATTCCCAAATGCAGAGGCAATCTCATAGAGAAAATTGGTTCTTTTGTATGCACTCTTTAAAAGTTGGGAATTTGCCTACTTGGTCATATAGATGGGGGAAAGTTGGCAACAAAAGCATCATCCCTTTCCCATCCTCAACAATCGAGAGTAGACAAGGTGACATGATCTCGCTAACATGAGATAATGTGTAGGTGAAGTCATCACAATGAACGTCGAAAAAATGAGAAGCAAAGGTCAGAGCTCAAACACCACTGTCGGAATATTCGAATACCGTTATTCAGTCGCAGAAGCTTGGAAATCCACGTCAAGATCCATCAACCTTGGGAACAACTTCCCCAACTTGGCCATTATTCAACCATAATAGAAGTGAGTTAGGCCCTAAAAAAATCAGCAATGAGAGACAACACGCTCACCACTCCTTCATGATATGCTTCGTTAATTCCAATATTTGACCTTATCAAATGAAAATATATTTTATAAGAAACCATCCTTGTTCAGAATAATACATTTTACAAGAAATCATCTATGTTCGGAAAAATCTCGAAATCATTTACATATAAGTGTAAGATTTTATCTTTTTGAGATCGATGGGAGGATTGCGGTCGACAGAATAGTAGCGACCATGTGTGAAGTGGTATTAATCTGACCTGATGGGAGGATTGCGGGTCAGGGCTTGGTCCTTGGACCCGAATCGGAGCAAACCTCCAACCTTCCTTTATTTCTTGACTGTGCGAACGATACACTCAATCTTTGATCCGACAACGACGATGCATCCTTCCTTCGACTCACTGATATCGATGCATCATTCGTTTGGCTCAACAAAAAGGAAGAACCCTTCCTTCGGTCTGACGATAACATGGCCTCAAATTTCAGCGAAATTCGGTCGAATTTCGGTCAAATTTCAGTTTCGACAGGTTACCGGGCCGAAATAGCGAAAATGATCGAAATATGGGGGCCCAAGTATAAAAATGATCGAAATTATCAAAATTTCAATCGAAATTTGACCGAAGTTTCGTTTTGATCAATCACCAAAATGGTGATTGAAACCGACATTTAGGGCCTTGGGCAATAATGATGCATCTTTCCTTCAAGCGTAGGGATAATGGAGCCTTAAAAACCCTAATTTGGGTGACCACGACTCAGATAGGTCCGTCCTCTTAGTTGTAAGTGTTGGTGGAGCTGTTCTGATGGTGTAGATGGAATGTATGACTGGAAACCCCTTGGTTCTGAACGCCACTGTCACTGTAACAACCACGGTCTCTTGTGGCTCCTATTCATTGGGGAATGTGTGTGGAAAGAAAAATTTTGAGGCTCGTGAGGAAAGAAAATTAAGAGCTATCGAAAGAGAAGGGTACTGTAGTGCGGATGTCATTTGATGTAATCTCGAAAATGAGTGCAACCTTTGCAGCAATAAACCTCCTACAATCCGACACGCTTGAGCTCATTAAGTGGAAGGAATATGCAATTGTGATGGCGGGTGTGATTCCTTGCCATGTGAAAAAAGAAGGTTGGTCAATGAAGATCCTAACTTAGAATGTCAGGGGTTTGGGTGACCCGAAAAAGTGGAGGTCAATTAGAGCTCTCATTAGTGGATGGTACTGTGATATCGTATTGGAGACAAAATTGCTGGTGTGGTTAGATTTCTTCAGTCCATCTTCATTTTGATGTCATGTTCATCATTGTTTTCACCCTCCTTGCCTCCATCTCTCCACTCGAGAGGATCCACTCGTCCTCTATCATGTAGGAATTGATGATGTGAAATGCTCTTTGAGCGCTTGCCTAGGTGCTCAAGCGAGATGAGGAGAGGTCCTAATGCCTTGCCTCATCCCAGGTGAGGCGTTTTGCCTTGGGTACTGCCCAGGCGAGTGCCTGGCTCGAGGCAATGGGTGCTCAAATTGAGATCTTGATGCAAAACTTGGGCTTTTTGCCCACATTTTATTGATTTTTATCCATTTTAGGTTTTTATGTCAAATATATTTTACTTCTGAGTATAATAATCACACATATGTATACATACACACGCGCATGCATACGTAAATTACACATACTTTTATAGTTTTATTACATACACATTCACATATTAGCTCCAAGTGATACAAATAGTTCCACATTTTACTTTATGAATATTCGTACATGGAAATATAAATAAATATAATATACACATGTTTTAAATACACATAAAACACACACACATATGCATACAAATATCTATAGGCACAAACATACACATATATACCCATACACACATGTGTGGATATACACGTAAAGATCTAATACATATATGCACACATACATATCATATATATTGTATGGGTAATAATATATAATTATGTGATATATATACCTGTGTGTGTGTGTATATATTATATTCACACACATATGTGTACATGTGTGCACATATACACTTATGCATACACATACATATGTATATGTAGGTTGGAATATATTTGATTGTAATTTAAGCAACACACACGCATATGTACTTGCGTATATAACTTGTGTACGTATATGCATATATATATATATATGTGTGTGTGTGTATGTATATAAATCTGTACTAGTGAGTAATTTGTTTATTTGTAGGTCTAGCACTTTGATTTTTCAGGTGAGAGCCTTATTGAGTGCGTAGCTTCTTAGGTGTTTTGGACCCCCTAGTGTCTTGGAGTTCCTCGCGCATGTTAACAACATTGGTATATACAACCATTTCTTTTAATGTTAAATTTTGCTTTGTAAGTTTATTAGCTTTCTTGGTCATATGATCGGGGGCACGAGGACTGCTCATAACACTGATTGTATGAGATGGCTCCTCTGAAGGCGAGCGTCAGTGCGAAGGGGAAGGCGGTGTTCCAGGGAGGGAGGGAGGATAACAACGCGGTCAGCGGCGGTGAGGGGCCTCATGAGGGTGGTGCCAGGGAGTGGACGAATGTATCTCACAGGAAGCCCGAGCAGCGGTGTTACCATTGCGGGGTCAGGGGCATGTGGCCTCGTTGTGCCCTTCTCCACCAAGGTGCTTTTCTTGCGGGAGGACATGACATCGACAAGCAGCCTGCATGGCGTTTCGAAGGCATGGTCGTACGTCTCCTACAACGTTAAAGCTTGGGGATAGCGAAGGCCGGGGTTTCGTGCATGCTGCGGTGGTTACGCGGGGTGGCCCTTCCTTCGCGGAGGTGGTGGGGAACGTGAGTGGGGGTGCTGGTTTGTCGAAGCTTGCAAGTGGGTTTGGAGTTCTGGTAGAGGGTGATCGGCCATTAGCCGAGGGTGGAAGGGGGGGGGTGATCGGAGTTCAGGCTTACATGCGCTCATCGGGTATGCTGTGAGGGAGTTGTCGATATGGACGTGGTTCACTCCCACCTACGTGGGTTCTTGGGCCTGCATTTCGCTGGAGACGTGGTGCAGTTGGGTGCTACGAGATGCTGCGTTAGAGGACTATCGGCGGACCAAAGGGATCGGCTTCTTCTCAATGGGGATGTCGCCAACGTTTGCTGGAGGCTATTTCGGTTTGCCGATGGTGCCTGCTCGGAATTGGAAGTGTGCGTGGCGAGGGTGAAGGGTGTTCCTTTCCTGTCGCGATCGCTTGGTTATTTGAGGAAGGCCCCTACGGCGGTGGGGCACGGTCCGTGCTGTGCTGGAGGATGGGCTACGTTCGGGGACGTCTGTGGAGGACACGATGATCCTGTTCGAGTGTTCGAAGATCTTCCTCGACGAGGTCAGAGGGAGAAGCACGTTTGCAGATTTGGAGGTAGGCGGTTATTCTTTCAAGGTTGAAATGCTGGTGGAAGAACCTCCGCCCCCACCGGAGGAGCAGCGACAGGAGTCCGGCCGGGGGTCCGGGGACGCTTCGGGTACAGTGTTGTCGTTGGGTTTCCGAGGGGATCCCTTGGTGGTGCGGCGCTCTCTCTCCCTTGCACGCGACGCTTCGTTAACTCCTCCCCAACTCTGTGCATGCCGCCTAACTTATTCTTTCTGCATGGTGACATGGGCGGACATGCTCTTGTTCGTCGCCGTTTGTGATGAAGCCGATTACGGAGGTGGATCCTTGGGTCCGGGTTGATCATTCGGGCCTTTTTGCGGATCCGGTTGCGGTCGCTATTTTTGGTGCGGATCCGGTGGACTTCCAGGGGTCAGGTAGCGGTCGGGCGTATTCGGATCCCGCGTCGCCAACTCCGTTTGCATCGCCTTCTTCCTCTTCGGGTTGGTTCTCTTCATCTTGGGAGCTTCATGGCGTACAAGGGGATGCTTCGAAGGTGGTTGCTTTTTCTCCGGTCTCTCATAACTTGGATTCGGGGAATGCTCGGGCTCAGGCTTCTAGGTCGGTCTTAGCGACCTCCTCATCGGATTCGGGAGGCCCCGACCGGGGTGTTGCGTTTGGCTCCATCTTGGAGGTGCCCGCCATTCTGGATGGCGAGGGGACGAGCGATAGGAGGACCGGAAAGAGATACCGAAGGCAGAATAGGTCCAGGTCGTCGCGATCAGAGGTAGTGTCATGCCTGCCGTTGTAGATGCTCGTAGCGGAGACCGTGGGGGTGGTCAGAGTTCTTGAGAATTCTGAAGTTTCCAGATGAAAGTTCTCTCTTGGAATGTTCGGGGACTCGACTGACCCGGATAAGCGGAGGGTTGTGGGATCCAGATGCATTGAGTGGGGATGTGACATCGTTATGCTCCAGGAGACAAAGTTGCAGTCTATGGCGGACGGCGTTTGGAGGTCCTTTGGGGCGAGGGCTTTGGACCAGGTGTATGCTGTCGACGCAGTGGGATCCTCGGGAGGGATGCTGGTGGTGTGGAGGTCCGCTGGTTTCTCCCTCGATGCGGTGATTCGTGGCCGGCATGTGTTGATGGTGTTTCTGGTGTGTTCCACTTCCTCCCTTCGGATGGCGGTGTCTTGCGTCTATGGCCCTTGCAGCAGTTTGGTCCGGGGGAAACTGTGGACGATCTTCGGGAGGTTGGTAGATCTGCGATGGGGGTCCCCTGGCTCGTCGGGGGGGACTTCAACGTCACCTTTTTTTCTTCGGACAGGCCTGGGGACAGGGGGCCAGGACCCGGGCTCGCTTGACTTTGCGGATGTGGTCGACTCCTTCGGCTTGGAGGTCATGGATGCGGGTGACACCGCATATACGTGGAGGACCTCCAACTCGAGATCACGCCTTGATCGGTTCCTGGCGTCGAACGAGCTGTTGGAGGTTTTTGCTTTGACATCGGTGGCGGCCAAGCGCGGTGGTGTTCGGATCACAATCCTATTTTATGGTGTTCGGGGGAGGCACCTTTGCAGAGAGAGGATGTTTAGATACGAAAAATGCTGCCTGTTGGAGAGCAATTTCAGGGAGTTAGTGGCCTCACATTGGGCAGGGGTTGACCGCTTCGGGCTCCGCCGCGTCTCCTTTGTGCAAAAATTATCGTCGCTGCGGGTTCGACTGTCTACGTTCAAGAGGGAGTCGAGGGCGGCTAGGAACGCTTCCAGGAGGGACGCGGAGGAGGTTATACGTTCGCTTGACGCGATTGGGGACCACAGGGAACTCACGGTGGAGGAGCTGTCGACCGCGCTGCGGCTCAGTTGAAGGTGGCTTTGGAGGATAAGAAGCGGGTGACGGAGTGGAGGCAGCGGTCGAGAAGCGTGTGGCTTCGGGAGGGGGATGCAGATACTCATTACTTTCACCGTATTGCTTACGGGAGACGCAGGAAAATGCGTTGCACTCCATCACCATTGATGGGCATCGCGCGGAGGGGAACATGGAGATGGGGAGGGCTATTGCGACCCACTTCAAGGACATGTTTACTTCTTCTATTCCGAGGTTGTGGAGATGGTTGGGCTGTGACACGCGTACGGTGACTGGCTCACACACTGACATGCTCGTTCGTGATATCACTTTGGAGGAGCTCAAGGATGCGATTTGGGATTTAAATGTCGACGCGGCTCCTGGCCCTGGTGGGTTCCCGGTGGCGTTCTACCAGGATTTTTGGGATCTAATCGGCCACGAGATGTTGGAGGTGGCATCGGAACTGCTGCAGGGGAATGCTGGCTTCGACAGGATCAATCGTGTGTTAATCATTCTTTTACCCAAGTCCTCGACGCCGCTTAACATCGATGACTTTCGTCCTATTGCGGTCTCCAACGCTATTTATCTTATTATTGCGAAGGTACTTGCTATTTGATTGGGCGGTATTCTAAGCAGCGTTATCTCCCCGATGCAATCCGCTTTCATTCCTGGGAGGCACATATCTGACTGCCTCACGATTGCGTCGGAGATCATTGCGGATTGGAAGAGGAGGGATGTAAGTGGGGTCCTTTGGGAGGTTGACTTTAAGAAGGCTTACGACAACCTTGATTGGAGATTTCTCTGGTCGGTGCTTCGGCAGAAGGGCTTCCCCGGAGTTGTGGATCTCTTGGATGAGGCGGTGCCGTGGTGCGTCACCACCGCCTCCTTCTATATTTTGGTGAACGGGCGCCTGGAGGGGGGTTGATTCAGCCTAGGAGGGGGGTGCGCCAGGGGTTCCCGCTGGCTCCCATGCTCTTTATCCTGACGGCTGATGTTTTATCTGATTTTGCGACTCGAGTGGTCGGCGGCGGCATCTCGAGGGGTTTCTCGAGGGGGGAGGTGAAGGTGCCCATCCTCCAATACGCCGATGATACGTTGCTCTTCATTGAGGGGGGGCTGGATGAGGCGAGAGGAACGACCTCGACTCTGGAAACCTTCGGCGAGCTATCTGGTTTGTTCAAGAACAATTGCAAATTCGTTCCTTTCGGCCTTGCGACACAGAGCAGTGACGAGTTGGCGGTGGCTTTGGGGTCGGCCTGCTCCTCTTTGCCGCTGGATTACCTGGGGATGCCTTTGTGCGTGGGGAGGACTCGTTGAGAGATTGGCTGAGGGTGGTGGAGAAGGTGGAGGCGCGATTGGCTGGCTGTAAGTCCGTGAGTCTCTCGAGGGGGGGGCCGGCTCGTTCTGTTGAAGGCGGTCCTTTCGTCCATTCCAATTTATTTTCTGTCCAATCGGAGGATCCCTAAGGGGATCAGGGCCAGGCTGGAGAAGCGGATGAGGGCGTTCTTATTGGGGAAACAGGGGGGAGGGTCGAGGGGGATGCACTTGGTGGGGTGGGAGGATGTAACTTGCGGGAAGGATCAGGGTGGGCTTGGGGTGAAGTCCCTTAAGGATATGAACGATGCCTTGTTGCTTAAGTGGGCGAGCAGGCTGTGGGGACCGGGGAGGATCTGTGCTGTGTTGTGGTTTGGGAGATTTATGGCGTGGGGGGGGCCCTTTGCCACCGTAGGTGTCCCGCGTGGCCTCTCCCACCCCTTTCTGGAGGGGGGTCGTGGACGTGTTTTTGAGGAATTCCACGCTCTTCAAGCCGGTCCTGGGGGGGGGAGGGAGTCTTTTCCCTTCTGGACTGATGACTGGGGGGGGGGTTGTGCTCTCGCTTCCCGCAGCTGTATGCTTTGGCTGGGGATAAGTCGTGCTCGGTGGCGGCCCGCTGGAGCGATGGGAATTGGTGCCCCAGCTTTGCCGCGAATTTCTCTGATCGGAGGTTGGAGGAGTTCCTGGCTTTGCTCGATGCTGTGAGGGAGGTGGGTTGCCCTCCGGGGGGGCGTGACCATTGGTGTTGGCGGGAGGCCCCGTTCTCGGTGAGGAAGGCTTTTGGTGCTATTGCTCGGCCGACGCCGTCGCTGTCGGAGGCTGCCATCCGGGATTGTGCTTTTATGTGGGTGCACTCAGGCTGCCAGAGAGGGTTGGCTTTTTCTTGTGGGCTGCTCCGAAGGCAGAGGCTCATGACGAGGGACCAGTGCGCCAGGCTTTTGGGTAACATTCTCCGATAGGTGCGTGCTTTGCAATGAGGCGATTGAATCGGCGGGGCACCTCTTCTTTGGGTGCTCCACAGTGTCGCAGGTGTGGCAGGGGGCTGGTTTGGATTGGTGCAACACGAGCGATCTCCCGTCTTTCTGGATGTCGCTTCAGGCAAATAAGGGAGGCCGGTGTGGGACTTGCTCCTGCCTATCGCCATTCTGTGGGCGATTTGGCAGGGGAGGAATGATCTTTTGTTTTCGGGACAAAGGTTTACCGGGAGAACGTGTCGATTTTTGCTAGTCACCTGGTCGTGGATTGGCCATTGTAAGGGTGGTGGGTTGTGCGTTGTTGGGGCTTCGTTTTTTCGAAGCGTGGCTGTTGTCTTTCCCTCTTCTTTTCTCTTTCTCTTTTGAATAAATTTTGATGGAACGTGCACCTTCGAGTGTCTCCCCCTTTGCTTCTGGATTTCAAAAAAAAAGAGTTATTAGCTTTCTTCTTCACCTATAGTACTCTAGGAGGAGACCCGTTAAGACCTCAGTCTAGTGATCAAAATCTTAATCATTGATGACGTTGTCTCAACCCTCTCTCGTGTACCTCCACATGCCCTTAAATTTACCCTATAAATTTGTTACTTATAATACTTGAAATATGAACATGTTGAAAAATTCTCGCTAGAGGATTAACAGAGGGGTGTGATAAATAAAAGGCACAAAGAGATCCATAACGATTGTTGCATGAAAATCCTCGTCCATTGGATTGTGGATAGGAAAATGATCCAATTAAGATTCTAAAGTTGATGGGGCCATGCTTGCTATGTAAAATCATAATTTGTTATCCATCAACCCTAACTCACAATGTCTGAGAAGTCAGACATGAGTTACATAATAACCAAGTCGACCACAACATTTGGTTAGTCTTCCATACTCGAAGGTCACTGTTGTCCTCATGTGCATTAGAGATTTTGACATTTTGTCTATCGATCCGTGCAACGATACACAACTAATTATTAAGTTGTCAAAATAATGTTTTAAAATCATCACCAAAACCTTGTGCGCTTCCAATTATTCATGGCGGTGATGTTGGACTTGGTATGATCGGTTGGTCATTTGTCCAGTTGATGACCTTTAGTTCCTTGAAACCAGAAGTGGCATCTTCGATTACCTGATTCATCTTGCAAACTCCCCTATGACTCATCTTAGTCTCCTAGACCAAAGCATTGTTGACACTCGAATCTCATATACATGATACAACTTATGGATTTTTCACTTGCGCCCTTTAGAGATTGTGCAAATATTTTTTACCTTGATTCGGTCTTTACCGACCTAGTGGAGTCTCTACCTTTTTTGCAATAACATTAGTTCCCCTACCTTCTTGCGTCGTCCACAGTTATACACTGTCACTTCGTCTCGCAAACGAATGTTATTTTTGGGCATGTATAATTGGAAAAAATAGGGGAATACAATTGTGATTATATTTCTTATTCCTTCTTCATCTTCTTCTGTCATATAAACTTTCAAATGTAATTTGCAACATAACCCTTCTTGTCTTGGATATGCTTTTTGGAAGGGTATTTGTGCCGTGGTGTTGCTATTATCGATGCCTTTTCATCCAGTCTTGGGAGATGGCTAGTCTTTTGCATTCTGTACAGACAATTGGACATTGGAAGGAGATCTGTCAACTCGCTTCCTACGCATGTATGTGCTGCCTCCTAGTTCTACACATGATGCAATGGTGTCGGAAGTTTGGTCTGGTAAAACATGGGCACCAACTTTCAATGGGATGTTGTTAGTCTAATGAGTACTCAAGTATGTTGATCTTCATGTCATATTGAATAATCAACTTGGCCCCGAGGTGTGGGGGGTTGGTGGAGATCACTAAGTGTAGAGAGATGTGCTTTTACTATGAACAAGGTGTATATATGTAGCGGTAGTCCTTCATAACCGACACATTGGAACATGGTTGATGACTGCAGATTTATGAGTGAGTTGAAGGTGCCATCTCATATCAGAGTCTTCTTATCCTGATGTGTAGAATGTGCATTTTGACAAGAGACCGTTGCTCTAGGTATGTATTAGATGGATAAGACAACTGCCCTCTCTGCGGGGTTGCGTTAGTTTCAATTGACTTTTTTTTGCTTGTGAGAGATCTAAAACTATGTGGTAGGGCTTGCAAATCAGATGGGTCGGCTGTGAATTTTGGAACTCACTCCTCATTGATAGATCCCGTGGCAGTGGTGAGATGCTATGTTGCTCCCCTTTGCGATTATGTGGGCGATTTGACTTTTTCATAAAGGGGTTATCTTTTCCTCTGATCGTTTTTATGGTGGGAATGTAATCTTCCATGCCAAGACTCTCCTCATGTCACGACTCCTGTAAGGTAACCCTGATATTTTTCCAATAGTTAAATATATTTGGGGCGGGTACTTTTGCATTTCTTCCCTTTTTTAGTTTAAAAAACTAACTTTAGACGTGCTCTATATAGTATTAATACCATTAAAAATGTTATGATCATTTTAACTTTCTAAACAAATTATGCTTGTTGTACAATTTAAAAACCACATAATGTCCATGTCATGGAAAAGGAGACATAAATATGCAGAAATCTACTCTCATTGAGGCAATCTAAAATGAGCTCTCAAGAATAAGAGAGAAACCAATAACTAAAACCCAACTGCATTTTTTCAGTCACATCCTACTAGTACATAACGAGCTTTAGAAAAAGGCCTTCTTGGTCGGTCATATGATCGATGTAAAGTCACACGTGTGAGGAAGAAGATGAAGACAATCAGGGCGGTGCAACCTCATCGGTGGGAGGCAGGGGGTACATGGGCCTTGGGGGGGATCTCCTGTGAGTTGTGTTGAGGGAGCTCCATCCCCTCGTCATCCTCGGAGGGAGTGGTGCAACAACAAAGAAGATCTTAGATTTGACGACGTGGACGAGGGCACGGACCTTCAGTGATGGGAGGATGCCATAGCAGCAGGAGAGGATGTCCAGGAGGCAACATGGGATGATGTTGCAGGTGCGTTGCTTGTGTGGCCAGATGCGACTCCCATACAAATCCTCTCTCCTCCCCTGTCCTCCTTTATCCCCCAGTCCCATTAACAAGCCACCTCGATTCCTCCATCCCTTCCCTCTTGTCAGGTTAAAGGGATGGTGAGCGACACTATTTTGGTTAGTGTTGGCTTCGTCGCCCTGCATTGAAATGAGCGTTGGTGCAGTTGAAGGGGGGTGTTGATATGGGGTTCAAAGGTGATCGCTGATGCAGTGGTGGATGCATAGCATATCATGGTGGTGGTAGTGTGCGGTTTGCAATGAGTGATGTCAGCTTTAGTGTTGTTCACCGAAGAATAGGGGTTTGAGGAGCAATGAGGGAGGATGATGCTCAAGGGTAGGAAAGTGTTGAGATGATGGAGGGAGGGGAAACATCGGGGGAGAAGAAGGCATCTGGTCAAGAAATCTAAGGGGACAAATGTAATAGAAATTTCTTAACTAGACCTTGATTGGATTAAATCATGGGTTGATTCATCTTGTAGAAGGTTAAATTAATGGAATGCACAAACTGTTAATGATGCAGGAAAGTATAGGGGTAAGAGTGTTATTGCAAAAAAGGTAGGGGCAAAAGTATAACTACACAATCTCGGGAAGGCGCAAATGTCAAAATCCAACCCCACCATTCTATGCTACTTCATATCTCTATACCCCATGACATTTCATGGTAGAGCCTTCATTGATCTTTACGGGAGCGTGCATTCCTTCATCCTTGTAATCTTGGGCGCAGTTCACCACAACCTCTGTTGCAAGTTTGCATTTTTTTGTCACTGTATTGGTGCCATGCTGCATCTTCGTTTCTAGTGCCTCTCATTTTTTTTGAGAAGTAAAAGGGTGGTCTTTCAAATTGGGACCCTCTGCAGTATACCTATGTTATATATAATTCGTAAAGTTACAAAAAGTTTCCAAAAGTCACATGCTCCAAGCTTTACATAATGCTCGACAATGCTCGACCACATTCTTAGAATAGAAAGTATCCCCCCAAAAATGACGTCATTTCCTGCACACCACATCGCCCATAAAGCAACGAAAATAAGAGATGAGCTCTTTGGCCAGATCCATAAACCGATATCCATTCCCTCCAGAAACCTGAACTGCTCTGCCGAACATGCCCCTGAATCCCTGCCCCGCACCAAACCAGAACCGAACAGGCGCATGAGAAGAAAAGGTGGTCCAAATCTTCCCCCGCCTCCCCACAACTATCGTATACGTCGTCCACCGCCCCCAACATCTGCCGCCTTCACTCTTTGGTGAGAATTCTGCCTCGCCGAATGAACCAAAGGAAAATCTTGATATGGATCGAGGCCATGCATTTCCAAATCAAACGCATGTCCGCAGCCATATCTTCCCCATACAAGCAACATGTCACCTCCCATCTTCTTTCTGCTTCTTGCAACGCCACCCTGCTTCCTTGGGGCTTCAGCTGTGCCTGTGCCTGATGTGCCTCAACATCGTGCGATCATCCTGCAAGGTGGTTATATGTAATTATGTATGTTACCTGAGCCTAAAAAAATTATGTATGTTACCTTTGGGCTGAGCTCTTTTAAAGGGTTAGTAAGATGCTTAACACTATTGGATATTTTGTGTTTGGACTTTTAGGAGGGTTGAAATGATAAATGTGATATGGTGTACGATATTATTCATATGTTATATCGATTATATTCATGAATCATGATCAAAATATGTTGATGTTGTTGATTTTTTAAATTGAGGTTGTTGGAAATATTATATTACAGGAAATATGGGACCCACACCATATATTCTACCATAAATGCAGGGATATATGTGGGAGTAACCCATACACAAACAATGCTTGAATCTTTGGTATCCTGTCTACCCTTGGGTAAAACGGTAACTAAACGGGCCCATAGGCTTAGGGGTTACATAATCTCCAAAAAAAAGCAAGGGGAGAAAGGCCTCTGGTTTCTATCAAATGAATCAAGTCCTCTACTATCCAAAATTGGATCCTCGCGTTAGAATAGGATTCAGCCCAACTCAATGTGAGATCCATTTGACTCCTCAATTTAAGGAAAAACGACTTGCTTTTACACTATGCATACCTTCAATCTATCCACGTACTGACGCCATCGGAATTATTGCGCTAGTTATCTCTGTTTGTTCCCTCCTCTCAAAAGTAACCCATAAGTATGCCTGAAAAGGAGGCGGTAATCCTTGATTCTGGAGATTTGTCACTTTATGCGTTTCGTTATTTGTAAGTGTGCATTCGATACATCACTCGTCATCAATAATATTTTTTACAAAAAGATGATTCATTGTGGTTGCCCTTCTGGCAATCTTCTGCATTTTTTGTTACCATGTCAAAATGTACTGAAAATGGGTTAAATTGTAGCCATATGTGGAGTTGTAGGTCAGCGTTCTTTAGTACTTTTTTTGAAAGAAGTACTAAGTAATACGTATAATCACTTAACTGTGCAAGATTTTGATCATCTTTGCCACTTATTCTTACCCTTTTGTCATAGTTTTTTTTTGTATTTTATTCTGTGAGCATGAATATATGTTTTGTACCTTTTTTTCTATAGACATGGAAGATTTGAGAAGATTTGCTTCAGAAAAGGGTGCTGCTGAAGCCAATGATTTAAGCCATTGGGACTTGAGTTTTTGGAGTGAAAGGCTACGGGAAACCAAGTTTGATATTAATGAGGTAGGTTGATTGCGTTGTTATCAAAAAGTATGGAGCAGTCTCCCTCTTCTAATTTGGATGTTGGAATTTCTCTCGACCTTGACATGCTTACGCTATCCTTTTTTTGAAGATAAATTCTCTGACTTGGTTTGTTATTTTGTTCTTGCCATTTCATCTGGCTTTTAAAACTTTTACTAGAATATGCTGAAAATCGAGATATTGGCTACACTTTGATTGAAAGAAGAGGACACAAATTTAGCGCAAGATATCATTTGGAATCTGCATCAATCTGCTCACATATTGCGACTTTGAAGAGTGAAACATGTAATAAGTCTAAAAGATATGAGCTGTAGTAGAAAAAAGATGGAAATGTGAATAATAATAAATCATATAGTAGTAGGCGTAAAAATCGTTGAATGCTAAGAAGTTGTTTGATCAGATCAATTGCAAGAAAGACATTGCACTAAAGAATATGTAGCAATGATGAGTGTGTGATTTAACCAGTTAATGCATATCATGGGTTTTCCCATGAAATGAAATTTTCTCCTACCAAAGAAGACTCGGTACTACGTGTAGAGGAATTACCATGTATGTGTCGGAAGAAGATGGCTCGGTTCCATCATCACTCCTTAGTTTTCTTTACCACGTGTTGCATGGAAATTTTCAATTTCTTAAAAGTTTGTCAAAAATTTCTTGGATCAAAGATTCAAAATTATTGATGGGTTTGGCACTTCTTTATCTAAATTCAATAGGGAAGTCTACCCACTTTCAAGAAGTTTACCTTTAACTTTATTTTTTTTGAAACCAAACTATGCTAGGGTTTTTTTTCTGCAATGTTTTTATGTGATTGATTTTTATCACGTACTTAATGGTGTAATATACTATTATTAGAAGGAAGCCTGAGGACACTTTAGGAGAAACTTCAGATGTAAACATGGCTGTAGGGAGGGGGGCAAGTAATTTCCTCGAAGTGATTGTAGTGGGGTGATTTCAAGAAAGACATATGGAATGACATGGTTAAAGATACTGTTTTTTAAATGTTGCTAAAGAGTAGGATATCACATGGCAAAGTCTTAGTTTTTGGTTCTATGAAAAAAGCATAACACATGTCAACATATCTCTTTTCTAGAAGGCAACCTATTCTATTCTCCCACACCTTCCCTTGCTTTTCCACCCTGTGCTCGGAGATATCTGCTCTGTTTTTTGGTTGAATGGACAGATGGAGTGTTACTGGTTTTCCATTTCCTTTGGCTATATGCATTAGCCACTGATCAAGCTTCAACAGTTTCTGATTGTTGGGTAGATGATGCGTGGATGCCCAACTTTCACTTAGAATTTTTGGGCAATGGTTTCAAGAGTTCATGCAACTCTTAGATGATACTGGTTCTTTGGATGGTCCACAGGAAAGGCCGTGGCAATTGGATTTGGAGAGATGGTGCTTTCGTTATTTAAACCCTTGAGTATAATAAGTATAATTAAATTTTGAAGGATTGATGCAGCTTACGAGACATCGTCATTCAGATTGCTTTGTTTGAAATTGATGATGCTAATAATTGCTCTGAAATAGAGAGACATGAAGAAGAAGATTTTGTCTTTGAAAATGATATATTGACATGTGGAGATGTGGCAAGGGCACTTGGAGTTTTAGAAGTAAGACATGACGTAACATGTGGTCCCGCTTGGATATGCCATGGTTGAGATGAGCTTTGTATGAGGAGTTCTGGAGTTCGATGGCATCGATTTGTTGTGATGCACACGACATATGCTTACGTCCTCGATTCGTCTTATGGGTTATTTAGCTCTCTCGAAATGGAGTTGTATTTCAGCTGGAAATCTTCTATGTGGAGAACTTGTTGATCT
Source organism: Ottelia alismoides (assembly GCA_037367405.1). Classification (NCBI taxonomy): domain Eukaryota; kingdom Viridiplantae; phylum Streptophyta; class Magnoliopsida; order Alismatales; family Hydrocharitaceae; genus Ottelia; species Ottelia alismoides. The sequence goes on from JAZKJV010001594.1 coordinate 89,608, forward strand.
GGTCAGAGTGTTGTATGAGGCTTGGTCTATGTAAACATATTGTCATATGCTTAATTAAATATATTTCAGGGTGTGACTCACCTCGAGCTCACACCTATTTTCATCTCAAAAAAATGTACCAGACAAGAAACAAGAATTAGAGAAACTATAATTGGATCTTGATCAAGACGAGTTTTTATTTTGCGTGATAATGAAGATAAATAATAAAAAGAGATTAGAGGTGGATGTGAAGATGGTGCTGAAAATACTAATTTTGATGAGGAACTTACATGGTCTATAACTATTTCAGTCTGTACTATTTGTTTCACTTATGTGTTTGTCGTTTATAGTTTGAAGTTTGAACTTTGTTGTGATGTGAGACAGACTTGTTCTTTTCCTTGATTGTTGTACGAATTATTGGTGGACATGCTTATTTTTTATACCTTTTCTAGTTTATGGATATGGATGTTGGCATGTGAATAATAGACATGTCCAGAGTGAAAATAACATAAATGCAAATGCTACAATGTATATGTGGTCATACAAAAAAGATCGGATTCGAAACTATGTGTTCAAAAGGAAAGTTTGTTTAACTTCAATAGAGAATGAGATGAGAGGGAATCACTTAATTTGTCTTGACGTTTGCAAATGAGGCTGGTTGTTGCATCTGATATAAATTGCGGGATTTGGGATGTTGAGCTGGCTAAGAGATAGCGAGGAAGGCCCAAGAAGTGTTGATATTTGAATCTAAGTCCGAGAATGACCCGAAATAGATATGAATGGAGGCAAAGAATCTATAACCGACTCTACTTGATGTGGGAGAAGACTTTGTTGTTGTTTTCAAGTTTATGCTTTAATGATTTTGATATTTGAAGTTTGAACCTTGTTCCAAATTAATGGAGGATAAGCTTCAACTTATTGACGTTTGTATTTTTTAACGGCTAAAAATCAATTTAGCTACACTTTGTAATTTATTATAAGAATATATTTTCTAAGGATATGCTATTTTTTCTAATGAGTGTGCACACATTATTTTTTAAGGATATGCTACACTTTGAAGTAGTTAGTCATTTAGGAATCCATTAGGATTTCGATTTGAGGTTAATTTTATTCTCTGTCTATTTTTATAATCTTGCCCCTCCCTATATACAGGGTAGTAAATATTATTTGTGGAACAAGTTATGAAATCATGAATTGAGTTTTGATTTAGAGAGAGTCTCTACTATTATCATCTCCTTCCTTATTTTTCCATGATTTCTCCTCTCATCCCAATTTCTCCCTCAACCTACGATCCTTCGCACTGATTCCTCCCTTCGCTTATTTGGGTCCTTGTCTGCATCAAGTGGTATCATAGGCAATGCTTCTAGATCATTGACATGATTTAACGATCATTTGAAACACACATTCAAGATCGAAGAAAGAAGAGTTCGTCATTTATCCTATTGTCAATATATATATATTCAGATATTCAACTTTTTATCGTTTAAATAGCCATAGTTCGCACGGTTCATTTTCTGACAATCGTGAATCATGTTCTAATATGTTGAGTTCATTAGAAGAGATGCAACTTCGACTACAAGGCTTCGAAAAAGAGTATAATAGGGAATCTGGTGTCCATATTATATGACACCCCCACAACGAGGTGAATACAATAATGAAAAAAAATAAAAGGTTATCCACTCTCTTTAAATCCTCCGGCATCATCTCCAACCTCTTCGTATGTGCACCTCCCATTTCTATATCTCACAAACTATGTTTTCATCAATGGTTTTGCAGCAATTGCTTTCTTGGGAGGACAACCACCATTTCGAGGTTCACAACAAGATGACTCTTTACAACATGCTTGCCATCGAACCATTTTTTCAAAACTCCGAGACACCGACAGAGGATGTGGTTGACGATATGTCTTCTCCCGCTCGACCTCGCATATGGAACATCCTATGAGAACATTGCTGTTGCTCATCCCTCCAGGGTTGCCCTAGCTCCCCGAACAATGATTGTAGGTGAGGAAACCACCAGCATAAGCTATCATCAGCACAGTCACTCTCCATGTTTATGGGTGGGGCATCAAGAAGCTCAACGACCAATTTCCTCTCCGCTACGAAAAGCTTCATTGCCTCCCAAGCTTCGAAGCCTTGCTCCCCAATGTGATTCACGATAGTCAAGATCACTGGTATCAATGCGTTTCAGTGCTAGCCCAACAATTGAAATCGAAGAAATCACTTTATTCATCGATCCTACCACACTAACCTTTGATCTAGGCTTCACTGTTGTAGCTTTCAAAGCTGCTATCGACATCGCCTTAACCCTAAGACACTTCGTCGTCACTGCGTGAACCTCTGCAATCACTGTTGCTCCATCGACCATGTTGCCATCGCCACACGTTTATCCCCTACCATTACCATGTAGGCGGAGATCAAGAACCCCTAAATAGGGTTGGGATTTTTCTACATCGAGAGTCAAATCCCTTAAAAGAGACGTATGTGCGGCTACTTTGGGAATATTACAAAAACACATGTCCACCAAAACCTTTGTATCTAAAGGTTGAATTTGAGAGGCAAATAAAGAAGGTATGTTATTTAAGTCAACGTCTTAAATATCGAATTTCGATTTCGTTTCGGTAAGCATGGAAAGAGAATTTTGATGGAATTTCGGTGAAATGGTCTGAAATTTAGGAAATTACTTGAAAATTCATTTTTTTCTAAAACAAGTTTTTTAATATTCTTTAACTCAATAAATAATATCGAAACATACGTTTTTTTTGCTAATAGTAAGATATTAACTTGATATGTTACATTAAATTTCCATCCAATTGCTCCAACATTAAAAAAAGTTGTTCGCTGCTCAGAACCAGAACAAGATTTGGAACCGAGATGAGAAGCCATTAGTTTCACCTCTTGAACATGAAGAGAATGGTGACATGTGCTATAATAACCGAGAAAAAACATAAGCCAACAAAGAGTTCCGGTAAAGTGATATCTTATGTAATAAATTGAAGATCTAAATGATAGTTTAGAGCTTGTATCTAACCAAAATATTTTCAACTTAGAAAAATATTTGATTTTAGAAATAAAATAAGACACACACATATACACCCAAAAACAAATCTTTTGAACATGTATATCTAATAAATGCATTGTATAACTTGTGATCCTAAAATATATGCTATACAAGACTTGAATAAATCGATTAACACCAAGAGACTACGTAACATTCACAAGCACAATCTATATCCAACATGATAGTCGGCAAATACTTATAGTCACAAGACTTAGACGGTTGTTAACAGCCTAACACTCGCACAACTGCACATACTCCTTGTAGTAGAGAGAAGCCGCAAAATAGCAAAGCCTTAAATTTCGGATTTTGATTTCGTTTCACCACAGTGTTGAAATAGAAATCTCGAAGAAGTTTGGTGAAATCATCGGAAATCTTGAGAATAACTCTAAACTCGACTTTTCCTAAAACTAAGGTTTTTAAATATTCCTAAGGTTTTTAAATATTCCTAAATCAAGAAATAAAGGAGAAATTCATATTTATTTGTAAATTATAATTGCAAATATAAGTTTTAAAGTAATATCATCATCATAATCATCACACATGTTGATATGTAGGGCAACGTATTGCCCAGAGTCGGAACTGTATGCTAAACTGAAAGAGAAATTCTTGATAATTACCTTGTCAATAAGAATGATGTGACACATATCATAACTACTAATCACAACATCTGTATCATAATAAGAAAGAACGAAACTAATATTAAGCTCTTTAGTTTTAACTCTTAAATCTTGTGTATAACTGGTTTGGTTTAAATTTAGATCTAAAATTTAGAAATTAACTAAAGCATCTTCTTCAAACAATGCATTTTAGGAATAATGCACTCTAAGAACTCAACACATTGACGAATAAATAAGTGAAAATTTATTATATATGCAAATTTTGATGAAAATGAAGGGTCGATTCCCTTATTTTGTTGTTTTGTCGAAATAACATGCAATCTCAATGAAATTTCGCTGACATTTCTCTGATATTTCGTTGAAATCTTGGAGAAAGAAACAAGGTAGCATTTCGATTTTGGTTACCTAGAGAAATTGAAATTTCAGAGAAATTCGATGGAATTTCGTTGAAATTTGTGGTCATGATTTAAGTGAAAGGGTATAAATATTGCATCTACACCCTCTTATGGAGAATAATTATAAAATGAATGCTATAGGTAAATGAGATCAAAATCCTATTCCTATTAGAATTGGTGGCTTTTTCGAATTCATCTTGGTGTTTTTCATTCGTTTGTGAGCCCCTTCAGTGGTCACCTTCGATCGTTTGTGAGTCCCTTAGGAGGTGACTGTTTCCGCTGTGGCTCGACGACTCATTGGGCACGGCAGTGCCGGGAACCCGTCAGATGCTTTCGTTGCCGATGCTCTTCGCACACATACAGAGCGTGCCCCATGAGGTTGGAGGGAGGTCAAGGCTTAGAGATGCTGATCGGAGAGGGAGGTGGCTCGAAGGCCCTGTTCAAGGGTTCCTCTGACGTTGGCATTGTTGCGACAACTCGGTTCCGTGGCGATGTGGCTCAAGTGAGCCCTTGGCACGTGGCGGCGAGGGGTCTTAACGTAGCCGAGGAAGGTGAGTTGTTACGAAGGTCGAGGGAGAGGGGACCTCACTACTGCGGTGGAGAAGGTTGCGGGCCCATAATGGGTTGCTGGAGCCCAAGCCTCTGAATTGGATTCATGTGAAGGGGCTCCCTTTCGTTGGGCAGAGCTTGCTGGAGATTGGAGTGTCGGGAGCTCCTGGATGGTATCGCTTGAGGTGGTTGGGGTCGAGAGCGCAGGCTGCCGATCCGAGGAGTCGTTGGATACTATCCTACAGGTGATGAGGCTTGGTTTGGAGAGGTTGGGGTTATGGAAGGTTGTTTCAGAGGGGAGGATCTTACATCTGAAGCTCGCGATGGCGGGGCATGCTTTGCCGACTCATGGTCTGGATAGTTTCTTTGACAATTGGGTGGAGGAAGATCCGATGGTGGAGGAAATCCCAGCGCGTGGTGGCCAATGGCTCGACCAGAGAGGCGACACATCGGTTGTCTGGTGGGGTGGCGTCGTCTCCGGAGAAGACTCCTCGATTTCCGCCAAAGATATGTTTCGGCACGATCTCCGTGGAGCAGTTTTCGAGGCCCGCGACGGTTCGTATCCCAGATTTAACTCATGCTAACGCTTGCTACGTGCCTTTTGGTGCTAACACACCGCCCGAGTTCGGTGTGTCCAACACGTCCTTTCGCACGGGGAGTCCGGATCCTTAGCCGGTCCGGAGCCAAGATCCGAGAAGCCTTTCGGGTATACACGCCCGTTTGGGGACCAGTGGCCCGGTAACGGGTCAAGGGTGGGTTTCACCCGCGTACCATTAGCCCTGTCTACTTAGTCAGATCCGCGGCATTAATTCCTTTAGACTCGCCTGCTCAACGCTTTCTTTGTGATAAGGTACCCCCCATAAGGAGGGCGGTAGGTGGTGCACCCATCCTCACGCTGAGACGGCTTCATCGCTTGGATGGTGGGGGGGGGGGGTGGAGGCTTGGCCGAGCGTGGGACTTCCGCAATTGGCTCGTTGGAAGCGGGGGGTGCTGGGAAGACTCTGACGGTAGTGGGTGTCTCGAGGGAGGCAACAGTGGAGGGGGGTTTGATTTGGACGCCTAGGCAGGGGTCTCTGCAGGGGGGCTGGTGGTGCTGCCGTCATTGCAAGTAGGACTCATTGAAGAGAATTTTCTGGAGGAGGACAAGGACAGGGGGACTAGTGGTGGCCCTTTGGGAACCGATGGTGAATAATGGTAGTGGGGGGGGGCTAGATTTGGAGCGTCATACACGAGGAAAGACACTTGCTGATTTTAAAGGAAGAGAAGATGGTAGCTCTTTTCGCGTTGGTGGTTCGTGAGGGCCCCAAAAATCGCTCTCTTTCTGGAACGTCCGGAATGCAGATCCCACTGAATCGGTACAATGTTCAAGACAAGAGTGTTGCCGGGCAACTGGGTGTGGTCCGGCTAAAGAGTTTGAGCCAGGTCGTTTCTTAATGAAGTTTCTCTCTTGGAATGTCATGGGGTTGGGCCGCCTCGATAAATGGTTGGGAGTCAAGAATTCGATAATGGAGGTTGGTGCAACCGTTTTTCTTCTTCAAGAGATGAAGCTGTCGAGGTGCGATGAATCTGTTAGGAGGTGTTTGGGTGTAGGTTGTTTGAGCTGCTGACGGAGTCGAAGTCTCTGTTTTGTTTGTCGGTGGGGCTGAAAAGAAGGACAGATGGTTTGTGCTTCCTTGTGACCAACGTCTATGGCTTTATGGGAGCTGAGAGGGGGGTCTTTGGAGGTTGAGCTAGAGCAGCTGGGTTCTTCAAGTACGACTAGGGTCTGGATTATTGGTGGCGACTTAAATGTGACTTTACTTCTAGATGACAGACCGCAACAGGGTGGTGGAAGGGATCTCGGGTCGAAGGATTTTCAGAGAGTGGCCCACTCCTTGGGCCAGTCGATTACTGATGCGTCTGGTTGCGCTTTCACTTGGAGGAATGCAAGATCGAAATCCAGACTGGATAGATTCTTGATGTCATCAGATGGGGTGGACTTGTTCCCACTTTTTCGGGCTTGGGCACTGTCGCGGGCTCATTCTGACCACACGACGATTCTTTGGTCGTCCGGTGAGGAGAAGAGAAGCAGGTTTTTCGCTTCGAGCGGATCTGACTCTTGGAGGAGGGTTTAAGGAGGTCGCTGAGAGATGGAGAAGTTGGTTACCTGTGGGCTAGACCGTCACTAGGTTGATAACAAAGTTGTGGTTGCTAAGGTCCTTCCTTACAAAGTTCAGTAGGGAGGTGACTAGGCGGAGGGCTAGGAAGGGAGAAGCCCATGTAGGGGTGGTATGTCTGGATGGGCTTGATGATGAGAGGGGGATGAACCAAGTGGAAGGGGCAGAGAGACTTGGCTTGCTTGAAGAATTGTTGCTGGAGGACAGAAAGGAAGAGGTGGAGTAGAGGCAAAAATCTAGACAAAGGTGGTTGAAAGAGGGTGACACCAATACGAGGTTTTTTCACATAATGGCATCTGGGAGGAGGAGAAGAAATTACTTGCAAGAGATTAAGATTGAAGGAGTGAGAGTCTCGGGGGATGAGCAGATTGGCAATACGTTATGTGGCCATTTTGTTGAGGCTTCATGAAGGAGGAGGGGGAAGGTTGGGGCTAGCTAGGAGGAGGGTTGGAATCTTTGATTGGTGAGAAGGTGGAGAGTTTGGTGGTACCTTTTCTGAGGTAGAATTGAAGAGGGCGTTATGGGGGATGAATGCAGATGGTGCTCCAGATCCTGACGTCTTCTCAATTTTGTTCTACCACGAATTTTGGGAGTTGGTGAAGGAAAAGGTTTTGGAGGTGCTGAATGAATTCAGAGAAGGAAATAGAGGCTTCGAGAAGGTAAATCCGACGTTGCTGTTCCCCCTTCCAAAGAACGACTCCTATGTGGGTGGAGGATTTCAGACCTATAACGCTTTCCAATGGTCTATACCTTATTGTGGCTAAGTTACTGTCAAACAGACTTAAGGTGGTTTTGGACTTGGTGGTACTTCGGTGATAGTCAACGTTCATTCTGGGGCGGCAGATGGCAGGCGGGTTGTCACGGCGTCGGAGATTTGTCTTGTGTGGAAGCAGTCGAAGAAAAAGGTGCAGTATGGAAGATCGATTACGCCAAAGCTTATGACTATATTGAGTGGAGGTTCTTGTGGTTATCTCTACGACGGAGAGGGTTCTCTAAGATCTGGGTGGAGTGGATTAAGAGATGTGTTACTACCTCATCTAACTCGATTTTGGTGAATGGCAAGTCGGGGGGTGGCTTTTTCCAGCCAGGGGAGTTCATCAGGGGTGCCCCTTGGCTCCTATGCTCTTTGTTCTGGACCTCTGGTGGGAGATGCCCTTGTTGTTCTGTTTAGGCGACCTGTAGAGGCAGAGTGGTGTGAGGGCTTTCGGTTGGGGAATATCTCTATCCCTTTGCTTTAATATGCTGATGATACGGTCCTATTCCTTGGTGGAGGAACAAAGTTGCAACGCGGCCCACCTGGTTGACATTTTTAGCAACCTATCTAGTCTTGTGATCAACATGTACAAGTCAGTGGTCATTACGTTTGGGATGGATGACATGGAACATGTTAGATTCGTGGAGTGGGCAGATGCCCCCTGGGGGAGCTTCCAATCTCATTCCCAGGATTGCCGTGGTGGCTGGAAGATTAAAGAAATCAGATTGGGGCAGTGTTGTGTAGAGAATGGAGCAGAGATTGGCTGGTTGGAAGGCGGTCACATTATCTAGGGGTGGGAAACTGATTCTCATGAAGCACGCTCTCTCGACCATTCCTATATTCTTCTACTCCACGAGGCTGATGCCGGTGGGGGTCAAGAGGAAAGGTGAGTCTCTGATGAGGACTTTCTTTTGGTCAGACGGAAAGCAACAGAGGTCCGGGTTGCATCTAGAGTGCTGGGATGATGTGATGGAAGGGCATGCTAACGACAGGCTTGGGGTACGTGATGTTGAATGCATGAACCATGCGTTGTTGGCCAAATTGGTGATTAAGATTTGGGGCTCCTCGCCCTTACTGGCGGCCAGGCTTGTGCGGAACATTTATGGTGTCAGGGGTGAGTTGGTGGTTGGAAGGAAGAGGTTTGAGTAACCGTTGTGTGCTGGGATTCATGTGGTTTTACCGTCGTTAACACATAAGCTAAATCCAAAGGTGGGGGATGGTCATTTATTCAGATTATGGTGTGATGACTAGATGGTGGATGGAGCTCTTGTAGATAGATTTCAGAGAATTTTTGCTTTGGCTTCGTCGAAGGAGGGCACTCTTTGTTAGGCGTCGGATTCGGGCTTATGGTTGCCAGTATTTGTTTCGGATCTCTTAGTGCAACACATGGAGGATTTTGTTAGGTTGCAGGCGGAGATTCCATCGCCAGTGATCTTCACGCAGGACGCAGATCATTTTGTATGGGAGTGGGCATGATTTTCAGTTAAGAAAGCGTATATGCGATAAGGATAGTGGCAAGGGAGTAGGATGCAGAGCTTTGTCAGGACATAAAGGTGGTGTTGGCAACCAAGATCCCACGGAGTCAAGATTTTCCTGTGGTGTCTGAGAAGAAATCGTCTGTGTGATAAAGCGAGGAGGGGGAGGTTTTTTGGGATGGCGAGCATATAGTGCGACAGATGTGAGGGGATGGTTGAGGATGTGGATCATCTATTCTTCAGGTGCTCAACTTCGATGCATGTTTGGAGGGAGGCTGGGATCCCTTGGGTGGAGACTAGTGGAACAACGGTGTTTTGGCGATCGATTCGTGCGGTGAGCGTCAACTCAACGGATGATTGTTCCAAACAGTTTACCATACTTTGGGCCATTTGGGTAGGACGAAATTATCTGATTTTCAACAACCAAAGGTTTTATTCGGAGAATGTCGTGTCTCATTGTAACACGCTCTTTAATTTTTGGGCATCAAAGTAATGTACTCTAACTCTCTATTAATGAAAAGTTTGCGGCGGTGATCCCCTTCTCGTGAGTTCACCCTCTTTACAATAAAAAATCTTGGTGTTTTTCAAGTCTGTTTTTTATGGTTCCATCAATTCTTCAACCACAACGACTGATAATTTCAGGAGGATTGCATCATCATCCACATGAACACCACTTTTTGGTCCAGATATATATTTTTTTTTGACGCTCAATTGGTCCAGATATATTTTTCTAGATGAAGTCAGATGCACAAAATTTTTAACAATTGAGCCCCATGTTTAATGATGAAGAATGCACTCTACTTTATGCTCCTGGCTTGTTCTTTCAACATGAACTTGGAGGTGTCAGATCCAAGCTATCTCTGACTATGTCTGGTGATGAAGCATTTCATTATGTGATGCGTTTTTCAATGCAGTGGAGAATCAATGAAATCACATAAATTAGAGTTTTCCATCAATTTGTGTTGATAATTAAATTTTATTTCATCAAATAAATTGATACTCATTAGAATCTCAATGCTTAAGGTAGGTAGAGTTTTTAGAGTTTATTAGGGTTTCGATTTGGTTTTAATTTCTCTCTTTCTATTTTTGTAATTTTACACTACCTATATAAAAGGTTTAGTAGACTATTGTTTGGTAGCACGCTATGGAATCAAGAATTGACTTAATGGTTTGGCGAGTGTCTCCACCATTATCTTCTTCTCTCCCCCTGATTTTCTAGAGTTTCTCTGCTTGACTCATTTCCTCTTTCAGCTCATGAGCCTCATTTTTCTCTCTTCTCTCCTCGTCTCATATTCCCATTTGCACCACCACACGCATTCTCTACTCCACCGTGATTGTGTCAACTAAAAGAGGAGCACTGCCAAGAGGGTCAATGGGGCCGAGTGTTGCAGAGGTGGCTAGGTGTGGAGGGGGATGGAGGAGGGGTGCTGCAGGGTGAAGCAGGCTACAGAGGTGAATTGGGGGTGGCCGGGGGTGTGGATTTGTGTTTCCTACAGAGGGGGGGGGGTTGAGTGGGTTTGGGTGGAGGATCTTGGGCGCATGAGTTTGGGATGGGCAGATGCGCTCTTGGTTGGTTGTTGCGTGGAAGGGAGGAGGTCGTGGGGTGTATCAAGGGGTACTGATTGAAGAAGGGGGGCAAAGGTGGGGTAGGCGGGTAGAGGAAGAAGAGAAAACAACTAAAAACACTTGTAGCCTTCGCATTTTTTACATATATTGTTGGAAAAAGAGTACACGTGTAAGATACATATTTGTTATATTTTACTCTTTACAAGTTACACTGCTAATACATACGTTATTTATGAAGTACAGTGCAATGAGGGCTTAGTGATGGCAAGCCGATGTGCATGACTACCTTTCAACATTTTGCATGGTCTGATAGCCCAAGTGACAGTCTTGTCAAGTACAGTTTGTAATTGAATGTCGTGTTGTGCTGTTTGACATGAGTAGTTGCTTTTGATGCCTTAATGCTGAACTCTATTTGATTAGCTGCTGGCATCATTTATGTTCACCATTTAAAGATGTGAAGTTTGATGAAAATGTGTTTGGTGTTTGACATACATGACACCCTATGTTAACACAGTTTTGTCTAAAGTTGACTATTTTTTTTTTCTGAAAATGTGAGACCTTGTTCCTTTCCCGCCTTGAGGGCTTATGCTTGGCCTTGATCGCGAGGATGTTGTCTCATACCCTACATTTTTAAGCCTCTTTCCTAATTGTTTTTATGTCTAGGAAACTGATCTGCTTGTGGGCTCTAACCCACATATAAACCTTTCAATAAAAGCAAGATGCTCGGGATAAAGCTGTTTAACAGTTCTATGGCCATTGTCTTTGGTTTCCTGATTCCTGACCTGTGTACTTGCATGTTTTATGGATTTCTTGTGTCAATTTAAATCTGATACTACATCAATTGTTGGGTTGTTGATATATACATAATGCTGGTTGGGATTTATCATATTACTATCGGAAGTGATCCCTGAACGTTTACATGAATATTCTTGAAGTTTATTTTTTTCCATATTCAAAACTTCTCTTGGGATTCTGAAACCTATTGAATTTATACGTTTGTATTTACTGAATTACTTTACAGGAAGAGCTGCGTCCCTTTTTCTCTTTGCCAAACGTTTTGGATGGTCTTTTCAGTCTCGCAAACAGGCTTTTTGACGTCAACATTGAACCTGCCGATGGACTTGCTCCTGTAATGTTTTTGCCTATTATGATCTTAATTCCAACATTGCTGTTTTTTTTATAGATTTTCCTTTTTGCAGGTCTGGAATGATGATGTCAGATTTTATTGTGTCAAAGATTCAGCAGGAAATCCTATTTCATACTTCTATTTTGATCCATATTCAAGGCCTTCTGAAAAACGTGGTGGTGCATGGATGGATGAGGTTGTTTCCCGTAGTCGTGTTTTTGCACCTGATGGTTCTCCTGTCAGGTTACCGGTTGCACACATGGTGTGCAATCAAACACCCCCTGTTGGTAACAAACCAAGTCTCATGACGTTTCGTGAGGTAATTCTTCCGAGGTAGTTCACATATTTATTTGGTGTCATGTAGTGAAGAAAGAGGCTTAATGGTTTTTTAGTTTTGAAAATAGATATATGAAGCATGATACTTTTAAAATATATTTGAACCATCTGCAATACTAGACACCTAAAGGAACCATTTTATCCATCTCTGTCAACTTTCAGAACATTTCAGAACAAAACCAAAAGGAGAAGCAAGGGGACATCACTTCTAAAACAACTTGAGAACGTTCTTAGAATAAAGCATAACTATTAACCTCTCACAGCCTAGGGCTGTAGACTCTTCCTAGTAATAAGAGTAGAATTATAGGCTTCTGAGTTAGGAATACTTCTGAAACCTAAGATAGTATATGTGGCCAAAGCCCAACTCACAAAATTTTCATTCCAGGGTTAAAGAAATTCAAGTTAAATTGCTTTTTAATTTAAGGTTCTTTATCCTTTTTCGCAATGTAGGATCGGGCTTAACTTAATAGGATTATTTTGCGTCAATATCTCGAGTTCCCGCTCTATTTAATAGGTTTCTTATAGAGAAAGGAGTGATCGTTATAACCTTTTCTCTTCTCTTTGGGCTTGCTTCTCCTCATCTCCATTCCTCAAACGGGTGAAGCTTTTTGCACTTCCGCCCTCTTCCATTGTTTCTGTTCATCTGATTTCCCATCACCTCAATACATTTACATTGTTGAGGAAACCAAGGCTGGCATCATGTATGTTCGGAACACCAAAAGCATCAAACTTCAACAACCCTTGAGCCTGTCCAGAAACTGCTAACTTCCATGAGAAGATCTTATGATTACCACCCATAAGCTTCTTGTGTTCCTTAACTATGTACATAGAAACCTGGTTCACCTCCTTTAAAAATAAAAGGATTGCAACAGGAGTTTTTTTTTTGAAAAGCAAGAGCTAAAGGTATCACAAATAAATGTCTCGAGAAAGTATAAAAAATAACTTGGGAAAGTATAAAAAATAACTTGTCATATTTGAGAATCTTGTGTGGAGGATACCCATCTGTTGTGTCTTGAGACATGACTAGGAATGTCAACATACATGTGAATGTGAAACCAAGTGGACAGATTAAGCAAGCGAAGACGCATATTAAATCCGCATATATGGACAATGAACGAGGATAACAACCCATAAAATATAGTTCCCATGGTCCCACAAGACCGCATCACCAAAATATCGACCGATAGAAGAAAATCAATGCTTCTGAAAGTGTGTTTTGGTCAAGATAGAGGGTGCAATCCGGCGTACAACAAGAATTTTGATCCCTTCTTAACAGAGTGAAAATTCAAAAAGTGCCAATGATGGTCAAGATGAGAAGGAATAGAAGGCAATCATGTGCACATGAATCAAAATTTGGAAGGTATCAATCTACTTCAATGGTCTGGTGGTAGTGCAGTGTGCATACCACCCGAAAGACCATGGTGGAAATCCCCCCAGTGGGGGTTGCGCTAGGTAACCAACAAAAATGGCAAAACGTGGAAGAAGGCTACCAATTCTGGGATGGAGGCTTTGCGAGGGCTACCAAGCTTGAAGTAGATAGGAAGGAGGAAGGGTGGGCCGTTGTTTCACATAGGAAACGGGGCAAACGATGTTATCGTTGCAGCCACCATGGCCATGAAGCTCGTTCCTGTACGTCTCCACCGAGTTGTTTCATATATGGTGAGACCGGTCACCGTCAAGAGACCCGTCCGAAGGAGATATTGGATCTGCATACGGTAGAGGTAACATGTTTTAATTCTGTAGCGGTTTCTTCGTCGGCAGGCAAAGTGCAAGCGAGAGAAGTGAAATGTTCATATGCTACGGCGGTCCGAGAAGGTGCATTGATGAATGTCATGACGTGAAAGATCTTCTCATTGTCACTACACTTGTAGGGGGCTTGGAAATCAGTAAGGCTCGTGCTCGGGTTCAAGAACTTTTCGAAGGTTCTTTTACAGGAGATGTGGTTGCTTTGGATTCAAACAAATGTTGCATAAGAGTCCCATCGAAATCCGAGGCCATAAAGCTGCTACAAGACCGTCATCACATGATTTCATGGCATCACCCTCGCTTTAAGGATAGAGAGGGCACAAGAAACGATGTTTGGATAGCTCGGATCCATGGAGTCCCCTTCCTTTCTCGCTCTATTGTGACACTCAGCACGAGCTTGAGGAAGTTGGGTCGTGTAAAGAAAATTTTATCTCACCTAGTAGCTGGGTTTCGACCTGCAGGTAACATTGGTGATAATTAAAGGTCATCCCCCTCCCTCTTCGGACTCCAACCGCCTCCTTCAGGTTGGTCGTGCGTTGTCCCGCCTTCGTATCAAGGCTCTCGCCTCGCATTCCCACCGTCGGCGGCCGTTAGCATCACTGGATCGTTGTCCACGTTACTAGACTTTTGGTTTCATTCGAATGACATGAATTGGGGAGAATCACAATAGTTGGAATGTTTTCAAAAAATGCAAATCCGATGGTTTTTTAAAAATCCAGTTAAAGATGCATTTTACCAAGATAAAGGGGCTGCTGCGATGCTCAACTTTTCATCTTTGGAGGATCATGTCGATCCGCCTTCCATTTTTGAGACCCCACGGTTAGGGCTCCTTTTATTGATTCAACAGAGATCCCTCAGAACCCGGCTCCGTGAATTGGGATGAGATTAATAGCCCAATTTTGAATGCCTTCCATCATAGGCTATCAGAGGCATCAAACCCGACTAACAGAGGGTTGCCAAGCGACCCGATTACTGTAACAGAGTAGCTACTGCTTGATGACGCATCTACTGAACCCGAAGCCAAACACATGCTTTCATAACCTTTCAAGCTTCCATATATTGAGCCACCTCTGCGTGAGGGTATGTCGATGCCAGCGAAAGCTTTCGCAGATCATACCACTGAAGCACAAAACCCTATCATGGTGTTGTTCTTTCTGAGGCGCCAATTGCTTCCTCGAGTTTGGGCCATGTGGTTATACAAACTGGGTACTCGACCTTACCTTTAGATGGAGCCGTGGTTTCAACCTCTACCAAGGGGGTGCTTGAACATACTACCGTTGCTAGGTTTTTGAAGACAACAGACACTGTACTGGAACCTGATTGGAGTACATGACTTAACCAGGCGATGGATTCACTGGAATATGTGGTTATAGGACACCTCAAGCAACCTCTACCTTCTAACCCCTTTGTGGCTGCATAATCCTCGATGTCCAACTCACATCACTATGATCCGGAAGTCGGCAGAAGGCATGCACGCTATAGAGCTAGATGAAATCAAGATATTGGAAAAGGGACCGATCAGATTATCCCAGAAAATAATGCCATGGTGGCAAAGGCGATTAGAGTGGTGTGGCATCGAGCAACAAGCAAGTTCCCCAATGATGGTTCTAACGTGAAATGTAAGGGTTAGGGTGACTTAGAGAAGTGACGAATGATGGGGGCTCGCTTCATTGAATGGTGCTGTGTTATTGTCCTACTACAGGAGACCAAACTCTCCTCTTGTACCAATTTGTTATGGACTCTTTGGGGGTTGGCTCAATCTTCGGATACACAACTCTTGATGTAGTTGGTGCGTCTGGGGGTCTTATTCTTACATGGAAAGACAAACTCTTTAATGTTACACTCTGTAACTAAGGGCGAACATGTTTTGACGGTTCTTTTGAAGAATATTTCTACGGATTCCTAGTTGACGGTGTCATGTGTACGTGCTCGACGCCCATGCCTGATGGGACGAGCTCTGGGATGATATTCGTGAAGCAAGATTAAACTATTCGGGGGTGGCTTGGCTTATCGGGGGTGACTTTAATGTCACCCTCCTCTCTTCAGACCGTCCACGTTTGCATGTGGGCCAGGATCTTGGGTCTTCATATTTTGCCGAACTTATTGATGAGCTTGTGTTTGAGGTGTTGGATGCCACTTACATGAGGTTTATCTAGAGTAATTCCGATTCCCGATCTCATCATGATCGTTTCCTGGCTTCTCAGGAATTCATGAATGCTTTCCTTCTGTCTTTTTGCACATCCAGACCCAGATCGAGGTCTGATCATACACCCATCATTTGGGACTCAGGGATTGAATCTCTGTTGAGGGGTTTCTTTATATTTGAACGGGCTTGGCTTCAGGAAGACTCTTTCAAGGAGATGGTCTCCAAGCACTGGAATTCCATTACTATCTCAAGGTTTACTGCTTCACGTTCGGCACAGAAGATCATTTTATTGCTTAAACATCTGTGTTCTTTCCATAAGTCGAATAGAGAGGTGTGATTGACCCCTCGTCTTTCGGCTGAGGCGAAGATTCACATATTTGATAAGTTTGAGGATGTAAGAGAGCTAATGGTTGATGAGCTAGTTAGCTGAAAGTGTTGTGGTACTCAAGATTATTAAAACCGAAGACAATAAATGAATCACTGAATGGAAACAGTGGGCAAGCAAACAATGCTGCTTAAAGATGGCGCTCAGCTGTCCCTTCGGCATTGAGAAGGAAGAGGAGAGAGAGGTGATGAGTGTGGTTAGGGTTAGTGTACTAGAGCTCCGATCTAGGACTACTGCTCTGATATCATGTTGGAAGAATTGAGTCTGTTGCTTCCTGAGAACCCTAGACTCTCTTATATAGAGGAGAGGCCTATGGGTAAATTACATAAGATGGATACAATAAATTAAAATAAAGAAAAAGTAGACAGAGGATATGGAATTATATAAATATCTCTACAAGAGCATGTAATTTTCTGTGCCATTGAGTTTGATAGTTGTGCCTTATGCCATAACATTCGAGGCCAATGGCTTTGTCTCGGTAGAAAAAGATAGCATGGTGGTCTTAGAAGAGAAATGAGATATTGTGCTTGACTTATGGATGCATAGGCTGAGAAGTGCTCTAGAACTCACTTTTGGATGTGATGGTGATCTGAAAAATTGCTTTTACAACAGATCATGGGGCTTTCGGGGCTCTTCTGACATCAAAGATGGTATCCAGGGGACAGTGCACAACAGGTCAGAAGTCCAGGAGGACTGGTGGGCGGTACCGACGATGCTGGAGGTGCAACAGGGGCTGCTGGAGGGAGCACCCAACAACACCAACAACCACCTCCAGCGGCACCTAAAGCGCCGCCTGAGGCTCTTATAGTTCCAGTCCCGCCTCCTGCACCGTCAGCCATGGAAGGAAATATTGGGATATGTCGGCGATATATCGTCGATATATCGATATCGACATGGGACCGATATGGGTACCGATATGGCGATACATCCCGATTTTCAGACATTTTCTTCACAAAAGTTCGTCGATATGGGCGATATTTCGGCGATATATCGTCGACATATCGTCGAAATTTCGTATCGATATGATATCGAAACGATATCGAATATCGATACGGCCTTCCATGTACACAGCATTACAGTGCGCTAGTACCTTTTCACAGTATAACCGCTTCTCCTTGAAAGTGCAGTCATTCCTGCCAAGCCACATAGCCCAAAGGGCGGCAACGGGCCTGGAAACATCACCAGAGGACCCAAGCCCCGCCGATCGAATACATCTTCAAAATTGTTCCAAACTGGAAGTCTGGACCCAAGACAACCCCGAAGAATCCCATACATGTGCCGAAGATCCGCAACCGAAGAAAATGTGGTCCGCGTTCTCCACGCCCTCCTCGCACCTGTCACACTTCATATCCGACACGCCCAGCAGTCTCCCCTCCTTACTTTGTCACATAGACAGTTTCTCCTTAGGCACCAAAGGAACACCTTAACCCGAGTAGGAATCTTGGCCGCCCATATCACTTTTATGTCCACTCATAGGTCGTCACCGCTCTCCATTGCTCCACCACTCAGCTTTCGATATGCCATCTTTACCGAGAACTTTCCATCTGCCCAACCAACGTGATCCGGCTCGCCTGACATCTCCCCAACAGAGGGAATCTCAGATAGCAAACGCAAGAACTTCTCCATCCGCTGATCTGAGAGAACCGAGAGGAACCTTGGAGCCCACGACCCAGAGTCGGTCACATCCGCCTCCCGCACCCCCTGTTAGCTGCTAAAACCATCAGCCTAGGGAAGCGATGTGCCAGCGTCCCCTCCCCTTTCCAGTCATCCTGCTAAAAGCGGAAACAGTGACTATTCCCCAACCTCGGCCGAAGGAAAGGCCTGAGATTGGAAGCACGACACGAATCCCCATCCACAACGGAGACTCATGACGTTTCCTTGCAATCACCAACTCCCTAATAACACCATAGATCTTCCTCAACAACCGTAAGACCAGCGAGTCGGATGAGCCCCAAATCTGCACCACCCATTTAGCAATCAATGCTTTGTTCATCAATTCCACATCTCGAACACTAAGATCCCCCTCCGAAACGGATACAACTAGATCCTTCCAAGCAACCAAGTGTAAGCTCCTCCCTGCTTGCCTCCCATCTGACAAGAAAAAGGATCTCATCATAGCCTCCACCTTCTGCGGTTGGAACCATCCTCCCTCTGGCCTTCCGTTAACCAACACAGAGCACGAGCTAGTAGTGACACATCTCTTGATCCAACGAATCCCCTCTTCCAGAAACCCCCTTCTCTGCAGCGATACCCACATGAACTTCCAACTGACACAATCGTAGGCCTTGGCGTAGTCAATCTTCTGAATGACACCTTTCTTTGTAGACCTCTTCCACTCAAGACAAGCTTCCAAAGCAGCGACGATCCCATCCGCCATACACCGTCCATGAATGAACGCATATTGTGCAGGTAAGACAACAGAGGTCAAAACAGCTCTAAGTCTGCTCGCAAGCACCTTGGCGACAATGAGATAGATACCATTAGATATAGAAATAGGCCTGAAGTCCCCACCCCCCACAGGTGTCTCCTTCTTTGGCAGAAGAAAGATCAAGGCCTTGTTAACTTTCTCTAAACCCCTGTTGGCACTCCTGAATTCGTCCAACACCTCCAAAATGTCACCCTTCAGCAGCTCCCAGAACTCCCTGTAAAAAGATATAGAGAAGCCATCAGGGCCAGGAGCCCCGTCCACATTCAGATCCCAAACAACCCTACGGACCTCCTAAATGCGATCACTAACGAATCTGCCTGGGATCCACTCAAAGAACCAGCGCCCAGGCCCGTCCAGACCCAGCCACTCTCCTCCCTCACTCTCCTCGAAGCCCTCATAAAGTGCTCCCACAAGGCGACACCAATGTTCCTCTCTCCCGATACTCTGCGGCCTCCTACCTCCACCTCGTGCAAGAAACTCCTCCTTCTCCCAGATGCCGCGGAATGGAAAAAGCGCATGTTCGCATCGCCTTCCCTTAGCCAATTCTGCCTTGATCTCTTCCGCCAGTGAACCTCTTCTTTCTTGTCCTCCAGATACACCACCTCCAACCATGCTGCCCTCTCCTCTACCTCCGCCGGAGTCAACCCCCGCTCATCATCAAGCCCATCCAATCTGGTTATCCAAGCCTCGGCCTGGGTCTTGACGGCCGTACGCCACCTTGCGACATCCTTCCCATACGACAACAACAACCGCCTTAGGGAACCCAGTTTAGCTGCGAACCGCGGCACCGCTGAACCCATCACCACAGACCCCCGCCAATGGTCAATGACCAGGTCTCGGAAACCCTCTTCCAACAACCACTTCTTCTCGAAACGAAAGGAAAAATGGCCCGGCCGTTCCTCCCCAGAGTACCAAAGAATAGGAATGTGATCAGAGAGCGTCCTCGGAAGAGCCCAAGCCCTCGCCAACGGGAAAGTCTCCCTCGCCTCAATCGATATCAAGAACTTGTCCAGTCTGGACCTCGATCTCACATTCCTCCAAGTAAATTTGCACCCAGCCGCGTCCACAACATATAGTCCTAGAGATAGACGCCTGTCTGAAATCGTCAGACCCCGAATCTCTACCACCGCCCCCCGACCCGTCGCCCGGAAACAATATGACATCTAAGTCACCACCGATGACCCAAACTCCAGATCTTACCTCAGGCGCAACACTCGCCAAATCCGCGGCCAAGTTACCATCCTCTTGTCTACATGGGCCGTAGATATTGGTGACGCATAAGCAAACTCCATCCGCTCTCCGCAGCAGCTTGATTGTCAATGTGAATAAGGAGACGAAAGTCCCCAACAGATCGAAGGAGTCGGCCCGCCAGCTAGATACAAGTCCCTCCGAAGCACCTGGGACCCCTTTCTCCGCCAGCGCGAAAAACTCCCCCCTATTCAGCTAACGGTGCAATTGGTTGTCCAGGGCATGCAACTTCGTTTCTTGAAGCAAGAATATATCTGCACCAGCCTCTCTCACCAGATTCAACACCCCAAGCTTCTTATCGGGGCGGCCCAGACCCCTCACATTCAGAGACATCATCTTCATTTAACAACCTGAACCACCTTCTTCTTGGGGGGAATGACCCCTAAACGACGCACAAAATCCCTATCCAGAGCTGCACATCGATTCCGCACCGACAAAGGGCTGGCAACGCCCTGATGCACATTCTCCACTGGAGACACCGATGCCAAAGAGGCCCTTAGCGAAGCCCTCACCATCTTCCCTGACCCCCTCCCCCCCCTCTCATACGCCAACCCAAATCACCTCTGCCACGACCCCACCCCTTCCAGAGAAGGCAACCCTGAGCCCACCCCCTCACCCAAACCAGGTGCTCCTAACTTAGGAGTAGAAGACCCCCCCGCGATCTCCTCTTCAGATAAAACAGCCCCAGCACCGGCCGTGCTCCTTCGCACCCTAACTGACACAGATACCCCCACCTCCCTCCTCAGCAGGTCGAACCCCTGCCCCAGTTTCAGCAAGCACCTCCCCAACAAAATCTTCCTGCCGCGATTCGAGCACATCCCCTCCCAAAGTACATCCCCTATGCTGACCGAGGCTCGAAGCCGCTGTGGTCTTACCCCCATCCACCTCCTCCACCGCAGGAATCGCCGATATCTCCTGGAAACCCGAGAAGCGGCCGCCCGAGTCTGAAGCCGCGATAGGGTCCGAACAACGCCCACTAGCTGGATCGCCTGTCGGATGACTTGCCTTACTAACCAGATGCGAAGCGGTATGCCCGACCCGACAACCCGAGTAGCAACCAGCCCCTTCGACCTGCGTCTGTCCAGGACCCGACCCGCAAGGACGCACAACCTCCCGAGGCTCTCCGATCAGGGCCCCACCACCCCTGGAGTTCTCAACTGCACCGACCGCAACACGTCAAGGCAGAGGAAGCGTCGTCAACCTCTAAGTCCCCAACGTGGATATCACGCCGAATTGAATCGCCTCCTTTGGAGAACGCACCACACTCAAACGCTGCCCCCCTTCGGAAAGCTGCGTCTTTTCTGGGAATCGAGACTGCTCTGCCTGTGGCTGCTCTTTGGATGGCCGCTCCACCATCTCGCCGCCACCATTAGATAGCTTCTCCACTGCCTGGACCTCCCTTCGCCAACATCCAGCAGTCGGGTTAGCCGTCTAAGTGTCTGCAGCTACCAGCTCGAGCAACAAACGCCTGCCATCAAAAAGCACCTCCCACTAACCCTTCTTCTCGGCACCAACTGGCCGCACCCAAAGCACAACATCCAGAGATTGACTAGGTTGACACCCAGTGCATTCGATGAAGTCAACCACGACCACACCCCGCATCAACCCAGAGATGCAAGACCTCGTCCTTGCCCTCACAGGGGGCTCCTTGACGATGATTCTGTCCACCCTACCCGGCTACACGACGACGTCCGCGTCCTTTGGCTTTCGCCACCTTAGCTGCAACGACCCATCCAACGTGCCTCGCAACAAATCCCGTACCTCTGAGTCACGGAGCCCCCTCGGCATCGCCCTCCAGGGGGGAAAGCCGAGCCACCTCTCCCTTAAAGGACGCCTTGGACACGAGCTCCACATCTGAGGTCGCCAAGAAAAGAGCCCCCTCCCCACCACCCTCAACCATCAACATGGTTGTATCGATAGCAGCCGTCGGACAGCTCCTCCGCGAGTGACCAAATTGACGACACAAGAAGCAACGCAAGGGTTCTCGACACGCCCGCGCCCAATGGTCCATACGACCACATCGGTAACAGCCTCGACCGAACAGGGACACCGGTGGTGGCCCGTGCGCTCTCCGAGAAGACCTCGCGCACCTTGACCTCCGATGACCTTCCACCAGTCGCCACCCCCTAGGGCGCCCGAGCCCTCCATCATCCTCCGTCCCACCCAATGACCAAAATCCTACTACTTAGGAAGTTGTCTCCGACTGTTTTACATTGGCTGTTGGCTACCTAATACAACCCTCCTCATTTACCCGGGCTTGGGACCGGCCATGACTGAGTTAAACTTAGTACTCATCCATACCTAATAAAAATTAATTGCCAAAGAACTTGATTTATCAAGGTTATATATGAGTTAGGTTTAATCTAGGTTTATGTAAATGGATAGTCATGTCCTTGGATTTAATAACGTCCAGGATCTTATAAGAAGTACACGATTAGAATAAATATGAAATTCATGGCTAAAGAAATCCTTATTTACTTAAGAAATACTTGATGAAATGAATTGCATGTTCACATGGTTCCCACTTTGATGGTTGAACGTAAATATGCAATAAATTGTTACTTGACCTGTTGTTGGTCCAAATGACTTGAAATTTGTTTCGTGGATAATTATCAATATTATTCTCATATCCTCCAAATTTTGACTAATGATGCATAATAAAAAATATTAAATATGAAAGTTGTCGATGGTATATTGTATCACTATGGTTTTGCTTTATCTATACTTGAAAATTCAAAATTTACACTAAAATCATCCATTTCCTTGAAATTTATTCCATATATAGTATTTGATGTTCTAATTCTCTCCTCCAAGTTTACAAGAAACACATAATTTGTGAGATATTAAATTTGTAAAACTAATCAAATTTATGTTTTAATTTTTAGAAATGATCATTTGTTTATATATTATACAGTTGTTGCTATCAATACAGTGTTCCCTATTCTCGATTTGCGGGAACCACCGACAAAATGATTTTATTGTGTCTCACTCTATTTTGTCATTCCTAGTAATAGTGAGCTGATTAGGGTGATTAGTTGGTCCTATGTTGGTGGGATGATCGGTTAGGATAGTTCTAGTCACTCCAAATGAATAGTAGGTTGGCTACTCGGCTGGATATTTCTGATTCTTCTCCTGCATATCGGTGGTTGTTCTTTCAGTGACCCCAAAATGATCTTGTAATAGGGACAATGATTGAAGGAGGATAGAGCATGGGTCTCGTCCAAACAGATGGGCATGATTCATGTCTCCATAGAGATGGACAAGAGTCTCGTTCTTCGGATACGTTAAAGTACAATAGAGCATGGAAAATCTACTATGATGCTTCTCCTTTCCTTTATGCAAGTCGGAACATGGCGATATTCTACAAAGTTGGGAAAAGAACATTGTAATGACCGAAATATTGAATCTTTTTATTGTTTGGTTTTCTCAACTTTCTTAAAGTAAAATGTGTATTGTTTGGTTGAGATTTAATCTGTACTTTTCTCTTGTTAATTAACTATATATGTATAAATATACAAGAATATACATACATACATATATATTCAACACAAATTTGATATTAAAAAGAGTTATAAAAAATACCACAATATTTCTGATTAGCCAACAGAAGAGCCTTTATTTTTTAGCCGATGACCCTTCAACTGAATATCAATTACCAGCTTTTGCAAAACATTGGATCATATATCCTGCAGAATGCTTATCAGAGTTGGTTGACATCCTTCACCATTTATGCACAATGGCACAATCCATACACAATTGTATAACTATTTCTTTGTACTTTGGCATTAATAGATTCCTCTTTTATTGTTTTGTGTAGGTAGAGACTGTATTCCATGAATTTGGCCATGCCCTTCAGCATATGCTCACTAAGCAGGACGAAGGTTTGGTTGCCGGGATTCGAGGTATTGAGTGGGATGCTGTGGAATTGCCTTCTCAGTTCATGGAAAATTGGTGTTATCATAGGTACTTGTAGTATATACATTTATTTGCTTTTGTATCTTTGATTCTGCTTATAGCTGGAAGTTTGATTTTTAGCATGAAGCCCCATAGTTGAATATAGGAGAATGGCATATAACATTTTCTAAAAATGTCGATACTTATCTAGAATCACAGGGATTTTGTTTATCTACAGAACATCTGTGGTAGTACATTTTCCGAGCAGATGAGATGGATTTTTATTCCCACTAAGAAGTCTGATGTCCGATTGAAAAATGCATGCATCTTTGATTCAAGTTATTTGTAACTGCCGTTAATTTGAAGTTTTGTTTGCACATTGCCGCTGGTATCTATCCTGTCTTCGGTTCTGTTTCTAGAGCCATGTGTGCACGTATGAGCCTGGATGCATGTTCATGTGTGCTTAAAACTAAGGATTTATTCCAATTCGGTGGGTGCGTTCATGTGTGCTTACAACTAAGGATTTATTCCAATTCGGTGGATTTTTATTGGTATTAGAAACCGAAATAACTGCGTATGTCCACTAGTGTTTGTTTTCAACTTATACAAAGAATAACATTAACAATCAAATTCTACTTACATTTTAATCTTTGGATTGATTTTTATAATTCAATTCCATGTTTAGTATCTTCTGATTAATTATCAGCATTGTCCCCTTGAGCATAAGTTACCTTGGTGTATGTTATTTGCTGATGATATTGTGTTAATTGACGAGACTAGAGATGGAGTAAATGAGAAGCTTGAGGTCTGGAGACATGAGTTGGAGACTAAAGGATTTCATATAAGTAGGGCTAAGACGGAATATATGGAGTGCACCTTTGATGGAAGCAATGGTGACGGAATCGAGGTGAATTGGTGACGATTAGGGATGAAAATGGATCGGATACAGATCGGATATGCTTATTTCTATGTCCATATTCGTTTCATCTATATCGAATACGAATACAGATACGGATATGATTCGGATATGCATTATGGAAACCATATCCGTAAAAATACGGATACGAATCCGAATCAGATATTTATCGAATCCGAATACGTATTGAATAAAGAGCGGATCCGAATACGGACCGAATAAAGAGTGAAATTCCAATATGGATCCAATAAACATGAAATCTGAATACTGATTGAATAAAAACCACCTACAAATATGAATTGATTTTTTTTATCAAAGTTCATAATAATTTTAAAAATAGCAATGAAATATAAATAAGTTGCGTCATGACAAATGGAAGTGTCGATGTGACATGTATTCTTGATCGGAAGCAAAAGGGGGATAGGATTTCATAAATTTTGTAAGCGCTCATACCCAAAGAAAAAGAAATTTATTAATATTGTTAATATATTGTGTCATATAATGTATAATACTAATCTAATAGCATAAGGTTGTAGCTTATAATATATTTAAACTAATATATAAAATAATATTTAAATATTGTATTCGGATATCTGGATCCGAATCCGGATATTCAAGCTATTACCATATCCGTATTCGGAAAATTTTTACAACCTATATCCATATCCGATCTGTATTCGATTAATATTCGGATACGGATATCCGTATCCAATAATTTTTTCGAATACGGTAAGTGGATATTCGGATATATCCATATCCGTTTTCATCCCTAGTGATGATAATATTCAGAAGAGAGATTCTTTTATATATCTAGGATCTATTCTACAACATGATGGGGAAATTGACGGAGATGTTACTAATAGAATAAATGCAGGTTGGCTGAAGTGGAGAGGAGCCTCTGCTGTTTTATGTGATAAGAAAATTCCTTTAAAGATTAAAGGAAAGTTTTACAAAGCAGCCGTGAGACCTGCTATGCTTTATGGATCTGAATGTTGGCCTGTGAACCATAGACATGTGCAGAGAATGAATGTAACAGAAATGAAAATGCTAAGGTGGATGTGTGGACATACTCGTAAAGATAGGATTCGGAATGATGCAATCAGAAGAAAGTTGACATAGCTCCGATCGAGGATAAGATGCGAGAAAATCGCTTAAGATGGTTTGGACATTTGCAAAGAAGATTAGTTGATGCACCAGTTAGGAGATGCAAGCGTTGGGATGTTGAGCCGGCTAAGAGAGGGCAAGGACGGCCCAAGAAGTGTTGGAAAGAGACCATACGGAGGGATCTTAGTTTCATGCATATAAGCCCGGGATTGGCTTCAGATAGATCTGAATGGAGGCGAAGAATTCATGTAGCTGACCCTACTTAATTGTGGGAAAAGGCTTTGTTGTTGTTGTATTGTCCCCTTGAGCATGATCAATATTGGTTTTCTGCAGAGAGAGAATTGTAACTCTGTTTCTTGGGACAACCATGCTCGAATGGTAGCGTCCACTGTGTGCAAAAGCTTTTGTATGGAAAAAGGATAACGGATATGTTGAGTTTGATGCAATATGTTCTGAGTGAATTGGAGAAGGAATGCAAGTCAAAATGGGTAGAAAAGCCCCCAAAATAAAATTGTGCGTGAACTCTGACCATTGGAATTTTAAACTTGTAATTGCACTACAAATTGCACTACTAGGTCTATAACAAATCAGTCACAACCTGTAGCATGCATGCACACATGCTCTTTTCATTATAGGTTCTGTGCTGTTCATTGTTGACTGTTTTTTTAATCTCCTTTGCTAAGTGGCGGCGAAGCGCCTCCGTTCAAAAATGGGGGTCTTGTTGCTCGGTCAGCGAGCCTGGGTGGGCGAGTGTCTAGAGGGAGCATATGCATTCCTGTTGGGAGAAAATCTATTCATACATTAGAATAGACTGAAGGCTCTCTTATATTGGAGAAAAAACCCTTGGGTTAATTACATGCTAAGTCCTGAGAAAAGATAATAACATAGAGTAGACATAGAAATATATATATATATAATTATCTTTACACTCCACCTTAAGCTGGAGCATATATACCTATCATGCTCAGCTTGGAACATCACTTCTGAAATGGACTTCGAGATAGAGCCTTGGTGAAGATGTCGGCTGTCTGATCCCTTGTTGAAATATGAGAGGTAGCTATGAGCCCTTTCTGTATCATGTCTCTGGTGTAGTGACAGTCCACCTCAATACGCTTTGTTCGCTCATGGAAAGCAGGATTATTAGCAATAAATAATGCAGCTTGATTATCACATAAGAGTCGCATTGGAAGATGTACTTCAATAGTAATATCAGTTAACACCGATCTAACCCACATCATCTCTGTACTTCCTTGTGCCATGGCCCCGTATTCAGATTCTGCACTTGATCTGGCTACTACAGTTTGCTTCTTGCTCTTCCACGAGACAAGTGATCTTCCAATAAAGACTGCAAATCTGAGTGTCAAAAAAAAGACTGCAAATCCCGATGTGGACTTCCTGTCTATGGGACAACTTGCATAGTCTGCGTCCGCACATGCTGTCACCTCCAGGGATGTATCCCTACGGAATAATAGTCCAGTACCAGGTAAATTCTTCAAATATCTCAAAATCATGTACATGACATCCATATGCACCTTTCTGGGCTGCTCCATGAACTGGCTAACTTTGCTCACTGCAAACATGATATCTGGTCTGGTGATAGTAACATATAGCAGCTTCCCTACTAGTTCTCTGTATCTCCTGCTATCTACTTCCTCAGTATCCTTGTCATATAGTTTCATACTTGTGTCCATAGGTGTAGTGGCATGCATGGAAGGCCGTATCCCGATATGTCAGCGATATATCGGTATCAACAGGTCACATAGTTGTCATATAGTTTCATACTTGTGTCCATAGGTGTAGTGGCATGCATGGAAGGCCGTATCCCGATATATCAACGATATATCGGTATCGACAGGTCACCGATATATCGCCGATATGTCTGATATCGGGTATCGACAGCAAAAAAGGCGAGCTGAATCCCGATGTCGGCGATATGGCGTCGATATATCGCTGATATATCGGCGATATATCGGTATCGACATGGTACCGATACCGATATCGATATGTCCTTCCATGGTGGCAGGCTTGCACCTAGTCATACCTGTCTCAGCGAGCATATCCATCACAAACTTCCTCTGAGTCATCCCTAGACCACGCTGGTTTCTGGTAAAATTCTAGCCCCAGAAAGTAACGAAGAGTACCAAGGTCCCTTAGTCACAAACAGTTGACCTAGGAATTCCTTGGCCAGCCCAATGCCATGAGCATCATCACATGTAACAATAATGTCATCTACGTAAACAGGAATGGCAACCGTACCTTTCTCTGTCTTCTAAACAAACAGTGAGTGGTCCGCAGTAGATCTCACAAAGCCATTGTGTTCAATCAACTCCGATAGCTTCTGGTACCAAGCTCTCGGACTCTGTTTCAGCCCATAAATCGCCTTATGTAGTTTGCACACACTCTGGGACTCCCCCTCATCAACAAACTCAGGTGGCTGCTGCATGTATACCTCCTCCTGAAGGTCACCGTAGAGAAAGGCATTCTTGACATCCAGCTAAAATAACGGCCAATCTTTTGAAACTGCTACAGAAAGTAGGATCCGCAGTGTCGAATGTCTCGCAACTGGAGAAAACGTGTCATGGTAATCCACCCGTAAGTTTGGGTGAATCCTCGCGCCACTAGCGTGCTTTGTAGCGATCCACGCTACCATCTGCGTTGTGCTTGATGGAGAATATCCACTTACAACTGACAATCGATGCACCATTGGGAGTGGGAACAATGCTCCATGTTCCCCGAGACCGTAACGCTGCCATTTCTTCTTCCATCGCCTGGTGCCACTGCTTGCTCTGTAATGCCTCTGTTTAAGTACGTGGGATAGTAACTGCAGATAGTCCCACTACGAACTTCTTGTAATCATCAAATAGGTGGTTCAGAGAAACATGGTCATGCGATGCAAGCGGGTAGGTAGCACACTTGCGTCGAGGCTTCCTGAGGGCAATAGGAAGATCATCATCATCCCCACTGTCCTAATGGTCTAATTCACCCTGTATGCCATGAAGAACGCCGGTAATATCAGTTGAAACAATGTTATCAAGACATACCTGTAGCGTGCTGGATGATGTGGACGGCCTAGGAGCAGAGGTGCCAGTAGTTGACCTGCGAGTGTAAACCAAGGGTAGGAAACACTGTGGAATAGCGGGAGGTGGTGGTGGCGGTTGTGGTTGGTGTATAGTATCATGAGAGCCATTTAGTGGAAGAGACGGTGGAGGAGGAACAACAATTTTCTCTCCAGGAGTGCTATTGGATAGCATGTCACCTGTGGTAGAGAAATACATAATGGATTCAAAGAAGGTAACATCAGCACTCACATAGTATCTTTTGCCAACATGATCAAAGCATCTATACCCTTTTGGGTGCGAGAATATTCGACAAACACACATTTGACCGCTCTAGGTGAGAGCTTGTCACATCATGAGTGAAATCATGGACAAATGCCACAGACCCAAAGACTCTGGGAATAAGAGAAAATAGGATCCTTCTCGCGAAACGCAATCAAGAAGGGAATTTTCTCGCCAAGACTAGTTGACGACATACGATTAACCAAGTAACCAACGGTGAGAACAACATCCCCCCAAAAAGAATGTGGGGTACGACTCTGTATCAACAATGTACGCGTGACATCAAGAAGATGGCGATGTTTTCGTTCCGCCACACCATTTTGTTGTGAAGTATAACTGCATGAAGTTTGATGAACAATACCCATAGAATTTTGAAATTCTGATAAGTGAAGAGTTGTAAACTCTAGTGCATTATCTGTACGAATGAATTTGACATCTACAGAGAAAATATTTTTGACTTCCAGAAGAAATTTTTAATGATAGCACCTGCCTCAGATTTCTGTCTCAACAAGAACACCCACGACAATCTAGAAAAATCATCGACAACAACCATATAATAACGATGTCCCTGATGATCAGGAACACGACTCGGACCCCAAATATCAAAATGAAACAACTCAAAGGGTCGACTACTATGACGACTTGGAAAACTCAGAAAGGAAGAGCGATGATGTTTCCCAAGTTGATAGGCTTCACAATTCAATGTAGTACGAAGGGATATCTGTGGTAAAACATGACACAGCTTCTGCAATGGAAGATGACCAAAGAGGAGATGCCAGAGTAGTGGTGAAATGGGTCTAGAAGGTAGGGTAGCAACTCCAGCGCATGATGGTAGGGTAAGCCTATACAAACCTCTTTGCTCACGACCATGTCCAATCACCTTGCCAGGCAGTATGTCCTGAAACACAAAAGAGGATGGATCAAATATGGCACGCCAATGGAGATCTCTTTTAAGTTGATTAATTGACAACAGATTTATCTGAAAATCAGGTGCGTATAAGACATTCTGAAGAATGAGAGAAGGTGCGATAAATATCTCCCACTGACCAATAATGGACAACCGAACCCATTGGCAATAACAACTGATCTGCCAGGTGAAAGAGCTCTGTAGGTAGAAAATCGCATCCCGTCGCCACACATATGATGGGATGCCCCGGAGTCCATAATCCAATCTGTGAGGTCTGAATATGAACTACTGGTGAACGCATAATGAGTACCTGAAGAGCTAGAGGATGCTCTGGCGGATGCGGCAACCTCTATGGTACCTGGAGACGAAGATGCTGGAGTAGTCATCATTTCACGGAGCTTGGATACAATGTCATCAAGGCGAGTGTCTGACGCAGTTGCTGCAGAAATCTCTGTCTGCTCAGCAACTCGTGCTGAAGCTGGATAGCCATGCTTATGGAAGCACGTCTCCTCGGAGTGGCCTGGACGATGGCAATGAGTACACGGGCCACGATGTCTACCACCTCCTCGATCGCGCGGTCCACGACCGCGAAAGTGAGATGATCCTCCTCTGCCTCTAGTAGCAGCCATAGCCGAAGGAGTAGGCTGCGTAGTGGTCGCTGAAGTAGTAATCCTGCTCAGGCGTTTATAGACATCTTCCATTGGTGGAATAGTCTCTCCAATCAGAAGTTGAGTACGAGCTGCATCGTACTCAGGATTAAGAGAAGATAGAAAAACTCCAGGTCATGGTGTTTCGAATAAGCCTGTTGTTGCTCCGTGCTGATAGTGATGGGCATGAAGCTGTGTAATCTCTCAAACATGCCCCGCATGTGAGAGAAATGAGCATGGAGCGGTCGACCATTCTGTTTGGTCGAGAAGATATCGAACTGCAATTGAAGTATTTTGCTTTCATTTTTCGACTGGCCATACGTATTCGCAAGTATATCCCACATGGCCTTCGCAGTGGGCTGATTCACAATATAATTGGCTATCTCCGTAGTCAGTGTCCCGGAGAGCCATATGCGTGCATACACATCATCTTGTTTCCATGTTGCATTAACCCCGGTCTTGTCCGCCGGCTCGGAGTCAGTCAATATGTGCTCCTTATTGTGGCACTGCATGAGGGTACAGAACTGCATAGACCAAAGCTTATAATTGGTCCCATCCATCTTCACAATTGGGGCCGGTCCTTTGAAGGCACCCGAAGAGGAGAAAACGTCACCCTTGTTTTCCGCCATGATACGAAAGAGCCATGAAACACGGAACGACTGAGAGATATAATGAAAAATCTTTGTCTACAAATCCATAGAAGAGATAGGTTGTATGTGTAGACTCATACAACCATCCCGACCTCCTCAAATGTGCCGCAACGCATTCAGCAGGGGTCTTTCTTTATGCGCCTAGGTCTGTGCACAGATCTCTAGGATTATGTGCGGCAACGCTAATGGACTGCAAAAATACCGACGGCAGCGGGGACCCTTTGGGGCGGAACCGGAGCCTGCAGCGGTGCCCGAGGAAGGCGGGGCAGCCACAACGGCGCCCTGGACAGCAGGCGGCAGATGCTGCAGCCGCGCACGAGGAGGGGCGGCGCACGGGGAAGGCGCAATGCACGGAGGAGGGAGGGGGGGCAGGTGTAGTGTTAGGGTTTTTTTGGGTGGGATACGGGAACCCCGGTCTAGGATCGTTGCTCCGATACCATGTTGGGAGATGAATTATTCATACATTAGAATACACTGAGGGCTCTCTTATATAGGAAAAAGGCCCTTGGGTTAATTACATGCTAAGTCCTGAGAAAAGATAATAACATAGAATAGACATAAAAATATTTATAATTATCTTAACAATTCCTTTTTGCTGGGGTAGGAGGCCAGTGCGCTCGACCCCGAAACAAAATTATAAATCTTTCCATGTTAATATTAGGAGCAACTAAACAACTAGTGAAATCAACCCACGTGTGGGGGGTTGTAGGGGAACTGGTGTGTTCATCTGTCGGGGTGAGGGGGCATCGCCCCTGACCTTATCAGCTGATATTTGAGAAACAATATAGGAATCCATCAATTTTAAGCGGTATGGCTCGATATGACAATATATTGGTGGTCGATATTATGCATATGAATATCGATACCTTTATCTCGTTGTTATCGATATATTGGTGATATATCACGATAACTTGAACCATGCTCCCAAGTAGACTTTTTGACATTATGAGGACGCGCGCGTACTTTTTGCCGTGTAATTCTCAACTTTTCGTAGATTCATCTAGAATATGAATATGTATCTTTAGACATGCAGGGTTAGGCTCAACGCGCATATCTTCATATCCAGTTATGTTCAAATTGGAGGTGTGGAGAAAGTGATGAAACATGGTTGGATGTAAATGAAGTTCTTTGCAAGAAGCAATTTCCCCAACACATTGATGGGTGTGGAAGTGATAACCTGTTGAAGAGGTGTCAACTTTTGCTTAATTGAAGGAATATGTCTTGAGCATGGTAGGTAATATCGATATCGGTATCGACTACTTGTTGATACGATATATTGATGATACATCAACGCTATATCACCCAAATCAGCTCGATTTTGTAAAGGAAATGACCTTGGAAGGGCAAATATCGGACATATCAGCGATATATCGATCCATCGGTCGATATCGATATATAGCCGATATACTGCGATATGGCTTACCATGGTCATGAGCTAAGAACATATATATCATACATTTATTACGATTTCACAATTTGTCTAGTTCATCGCATATATCATATCCTTTAAACATCAAATCCTTAATTCGTTCTATTCCAATCACTTTTTGCGCCAATACATCCATTTCAACTGCCCCACTAATCCCTTATTTTATTATTTTCCAATCATTTACTATCATATGTGGAATGTGGTTACATCAATAGTATCTCAATATCATAACCTTCTAACCCCTTTTAAGAGTTGGCGTAGGTCTGGTCCTTTTGGATTCTTTCCCACTTAGCCCCCATGTTTGAGGCCTAAATATTGTTGGTTCTTTGGCTATAGGGAGGTACTGTTGACGGTGGAGACTGCTATGCTGTGAGACCTGGTAGAGCAACTAGACCTGATTTCTTTGGAACTAGTGAAAGCAATCCCTTAACAAAGGAAGTTTTCTGGATCTTTCGACATCGTCCCATGAGGATACATTGTTGGGGGGCTACAACCTTGGGCGGGTTGTGTGAAGTGGTATGGTCTTATAGGATTTCGGTTAGGGGATGAGAATCTTGTGCAACTGGAGGAATGACTTTATTAGAAATGTCTTATGTGTTGAAGCATCAAAGACACCGTGATTCTTTTCCGAAGCTACCTAATCAGATGAAAAATGTCACATTTTCTTAGGGCTCATGTTGTAGGGGATGGACATAGGAAAGTACACGTATTTGACTTGGAATGCTTGCCATCTGCGATATCAAGACAGGAGAATGGAGCATTTGATCGATGAGAGGCATTGCAACTTGCAATATTGGGTGGGTCATGTGAAGTGGTATGGTCCTATGGGATTTCTGGTTAGAGGACGAGAATCGTGTGTAGTTGGAATGACTTTTTAGGACTTATCTTATGCGTGGAAGCATTAAAGACGGAGGGATTCTTTACCAAAGCTACCCTGGTACGTGAGGCCAAGCAAGTGATTGCATCTGATTTCAAGGGCAGCTCTATTCCTAGGGAGGAATTGATGTTAATTAGACATTATTGTTGGGGGGTCGGACTTGCTAGGGTGCTAGGATGTGGTGGGATGGTTTGTCCTCCATTAGAGGAAGTAACGATTAGATGGAAGATGACACATTTTCCCGAGGCTCATGTTGCAGGGATGTGCATAGGGAAGTAAATGTTGTATTTGACTTGGAACGCCTGCAGTCCGTGACATCACGAGAATTAAAGGGATCATTTAGTGGATGAGCGGGCAAATATCGTGATGTTACGAAAGATTAGGCTAGATGCATGCATTGTGGAGACCTGAAGAATTTTGTGGTGGCTCGGGCATACATGTTACGAGAAATTTGGTTCAAATGGTGACTATTTGTAAAGGAGGCAATGCTTATGTAGACGAGTGTGCTATCATTGGTTCTTTGTCGATTACCCAATAGTTGGCAAATGGTGGTATCTTTAGTTTATGTCTCAACAAGGTTGACTGAGTGGGAGGTGCTTTCACAGGAGTTGTGGGAACCTAACTTGGATTTCTTTCCTAATCCTAGTTGGTGTATGAGCATTTCGTTTGTACTCATTTATCTATTACCATTTGAATGACACTAGGGTTGCAACTTAGGGTCTGAGGACGTCTGGACATTGTTTGGTGAGCTTTGCTCGGAGATTATGGATGTCTGGAACCATCAGATTACATGGAGAAGTTCAGTCTAGATCAAGATTGGATAGATTTCTGATGTTTGTCAATATGCTCAATGACTCCCATCTTTACTCGGTGAAGGTTGTGTTTATACCAAAGATGATTGACATAGTATGGAGTTCATGGAGGTGGGCATGTTCTACGACCTCCCTCCTTACATCCAAGCTAGCATATCTTTGCTAGTTTTGCAAGGAGATGCTGAGTTTGAGATAAGGTATGCATTCTTCATCTTTTTATTAATTAGGATTCAAAGATTGATTGACATAGTATGGAGTTCATGGAGGTGGGTAGGTTCTATGGCCTCCCTTACATCCAAGTTTGCATATCTTTGCAAGTTTTGCAAGGAGATGCTGAAGCCATCTCTAGATAAGAAGAATATGACTAGAATAGAAAAATAGGCACAAAGGGAGGTGGATCATTTCGTCCAACTTGAGAATAACTGAGTACTGACAGCTTGAGCGGACGAAGGAGCACAAATTGGTCTTGTAAAGGATCGTTAGAGATGAGAGGGTGGTAAAATAAAAAGAGGATTGAGTGAGATTGAATGCTATCAACGCTTGAGACATACCTTATTTAAAAAAGGGGACATATGAGTAATGCTTTCTTCCATGGGATGTACAACAACAAGAGAAGATCCGGGATATGATGTTACAGATGATCTCTAGTCGGGGGGTCGAAGGAGGAGATTCGAGGGTCACTGATACTTGTGAGGGATCCTTCGAGCGAGAGGTTGAAGAGGTCGAGGCCGTGAACGATATCACCATGGGGGAATTGGCTGGGGAAGGTTCGTGGTGTGCTCCACGCAAAACGATGCGCAGTCCCACGGCCAGGGAGAGGTCCAAGATATGGTGCTACATATGCGGTGGCCTCCGACCACCTGTCCAAGTCCTGTCCAGCAACAGAGAAGCTCTGCTTCGGGTGTGGGAAGCCGGGTCATCGAAGGTGAGACTGCTATGGGAGGAGGTCATGGACTGGAAAGAAGGTGTCTGACAAGGAGACTCTCGAGAAACTCGCGAGAAAGGTACCTTGTGACCTACTCTCTGACGAGAACTTACCGGGCTGTTGCAATGGCTATTGCAAGTGACGAAGCTTGATCATCTGTTGGATGGAACAATCGTTGGAGAAGGGAAGGCGATGGACCTCGAAAGATATCAGGATAGGACGGGGGTGGCGAAGGAAACATGTCTCACGGTTGATTCAACCTGTCTGCTAGGAGGGCTCTTGTGCATTCAGGGCTGCCCAATGAAGGTGCATGAGAGGTGCTGGGGGGTGTTGGAGGGCTATGTTCATTTAGAGCTAAGATGGCTTGTGCAGTGCACGGAGACCAAGGTTTTTTGATGGGACTTCGGATGGTACGATCCTATCCTAGAAGGTGTGTGGCGGGTGTATCGCTGTGATGCTGGACTTTGGAGTGCCTCAAGCATGCCTTCATCAAAGTTGGGGAGGTGGAACTGGTGCTATGCATAGGGCTGAGGGCGGGTGAAGGCTCCCATGTGGAGAATCAGATTCGGAGGGGAGAAACCCCCTCTGTCCTTTAGTGCGGAGCTGAGGCTAGGGAAAAGTATCTTCCTTGTGTGGCTGGTTCTCATAGAGGAAACAATTGCGAGAAGAGATGATTATGGTGGTGCCGACTCCGATAATTGTGGTGGTGCAAACTTGACGACGGTGGCTAAAAGTGGAGTTAACTGAGGAGTAGAATCACCATTGTTAATTGCTGGAGGATATACGCCTCAGGAAGGAGAAGGATTTGACGCATCCTTTTCTACTGGAAACCCGATCACCTCTTGATCCTTTTTGGAGGTGGTGTTATGTGGATCTACAACAGTTGCCTTTGGCTCGGATTCGGATTATAGACCGATTGTGAATCCAGTTATGTCACATTCAGTTGTGCTCAAGATCTCAGAATTGGGCTTATCGACTCTGTTGGCAGGTGTGTTGCCAGGCATCGATCCTTTATGCAGGACGCGTTCAGATATGGGTGCCCTTTTAGTCTTGAGGGGGCTATCGATAGGGTTGATTATCGGATCGGGCGGGCCGGGATGGGCATCGGCCCGAACCCGAACCCGTTTATTTTTTCGGGTTTCGGGCGGGGCCGCGACCCGAAAAAATCTGGATGGGCCAACC
Organism: Ottelia alismoides; assembly: GCA_037367405.1. Classification (NCBI taxonomy): domain Eukaryota; kingdom Viridiplantae; phylum Streptophyta; class Magnoliopsida; order Alismatales; family Hydrocharitaceae; genus Ottelia; species Ottelia alismoides. The sequence continues at coordinate 126,255 of JAZKJV010001594.1, forward strand.
TGAACCCGATCCCGGCCCGAAGTTAAACGAGCCGGGTTCAGGCCGACCATCCCAATATTTTTTTGGGATTTTATCACTTGTGCCCCTCCGAGATGTTGCAATATCAGTTATGCCCCTATCTTTTTGGTAATATCAGTTGTGCCCCTCAAAACTTGCTATTTTATCACTTGTGCCCCTCGGGTTAGTGACCGTCCATCTACAGTGCAAACGGACGTTAACTTTGAGGACATAAGCGAAATTATTTTTTTAAAAAGGTTATATGGTCATTTCCTCCTCCTCTTCCCCAACCTCTTCTTCTTCCTCCTCTTCCCATCTTCTTCCTCCTCCTCCGACCTCCCCTCCTCCCTCACCGAGCAAATCGAAGAGCAAAGATGCCAAGGCAGCAGCTAACGGAAGCTCCATGAGGGTGTCCGTGACCTTGACATTTCTCGTGCTTTGCGGGTTATCGTTCTATCTTGGACGGTTTTACTGCTCCGAAAAGGACAGATTCTTCACTAGAGAGGCTTCCCAAGTTACCAGATCGTCGAAGGAAGTTCCCCCGTCTTCGCTTCAGATAGCGCCGCTCGATTTCCCTGAGTGCAGCAAAGAGTATCAGGATTATACTCCTTGCACAGATCCAACGGTAATTCCGTGCTGCACCTTTACTGGAATTTGTTTGTTTACAAACATGGTGATCAATATGTTCTGTTTTTGAATTCTTCCAGAGGTGGAGGAAGTATGGACACTACCGACTCACGTTCATGGAGCGACACTGCCCACCAGTTTTCGAGAGGAAGACTTGCTTGGTACCTCCACCGGATGGCTACAAGCCACCCATCAAATGGCCGCAAAGCAGAGATCAGTGCTGAGGAACAGAGGTGAGGGATTGGGAGACGTGACGGTGAGATGTCGAAGCTACAACGACGAGGCAGTGGTGGTGAGGGAGTACGTAGTCTCGTATGGGTCAGAGATGAGGAGGCCTGTAAATCCAATACCACCGCGTCTGCTATTGAACCGCGTCGACTGCACTGCTGGGGGGCAGCGGCTGCTCAGATCTGTCTCGGTCTACGACTCCTACGACGAAGACGACCGCAAGAGGTGTGCGCTCAACTGCGTGCTCGAGCGCAGAGGGGAGGGGGCGCCGCCGGGGAGGGGAGAGGGCACAGGGGGCGGTGTCGGGGAGGGGAGGGGGCACAGGGGGCGGTGTCGGGGAGGGGAGGGGGGGCGCCGGGGAGGGGAGGGGGCACAGGGGGCGGTGTCGGGGAGGGGAGGGGGCGGCGCCGGGGAGGGGAGGGGGCGGCGGGCTGGAAGGAGGTGCGGGGGGGAGGAGGTGCGGCGCCGGGGAGGGTAGGGGCTGCGGGGTGTCGCCGGGGAGGGGAGGGGAGCTCGGGGCGGCGTCGGGGAGGGGAGGGGAGCTCGGGGCGGAGCTCGGGCCGGAGCTCGGGTCGGAGAGGGAGGAGGAGGAGGTTGGAGGAGGAAGAAGAGGCCCCTGGACAATAATACCCCTCTTAAATGCACCAAGGTTTGAAAAAACCATGGTTAAGTCAATTCATTGACGGTCAACCTGACGGAAGGGCACAACTGATGACAGAGAAACTTTTGAGGGGCACAACTGATATTACCAAAAATATAGGGGCATAACTGATATTGCAACATCTCGGAGGGGCACAAGTGATAAAATCCCTATTTTTTTCCCTTTAAAATTTTTTGATTTTTTTAAAATGCTTAGTTCAACGGATGATATGGAAACGTCTTTTGAAAAAAAAACTTATTTTTTTCAAAAAATTGTTATAAATCTAAGAATTTTGACATACCTTTGGCATTTTGATAAAAAAACTTTGAGATGTTTGATTTTTTCTCTTCAAAAACTTCTGATTTTTTCATATACATTTTATTTTTTTTCTAAACTTTGAAATATTGGTGCATGGTAGTATCGTTGGAGAGTGGATATAAGGTTTGAGGGGGATTGAGTTGGGGTGGGCCATGGTGGATTAGGGTTAAAGTAATATTATATATATATATATATTTATTATATCATATATGTTTGGGATTGGGCTTCGGGTCGGGCTCTACTCAACCCAAACCCGACCCGTTTTAGAAACTGGTTTTGGGCCCGAGCCCGACCCAAATTTAAACGGGTTCGGGTTGCGGGTCGGGCTAGACCGACCCAATGCTCAACCCTAGCTATTGACGAGCAAGGGCTCCTCCTATATCGGGTTGGCTTCGTGCTTTCCAAAGAACCCACATGTTGGCATGCATGCGATCAAGTCGCCTTGGAGATCCCCGAAGGTTGGTGTGCGTGCGAGGAGTGCTCCGTCCCAAGCGGCTCTGCCCTTCATCGTCAGTTCTCAGGCGATCAACCCGGTCATGGTGGATGGATACTCGAAGAACTGCTTGCGAAATAAGACAGGTGGGAGGATTGAGTACAGTCTTGCTGATACCTGTTCCCAGGGTCGAGGGACTGGATTGGTAAGGAGGTTGGTGGTGGGGCTTTGCCGAGAAAAGATGAAGGGGGAGGGTTGGCTCAGTTGTGCGAGAACTCCGTGTCAAGTGCGATTGCAGATGACCTCTACTTCATGGGCGGAAAGCACTAACCATTTGTGTTTTTTCCCAAAAGAGGCATCATGTAGAGTCGTCTTGGTGGGAAAATAGTCTACTGGAGATTAATGATGAGGCATGAGGCTTTGATGGTCGAGGGGAAGGTGGTATGACACTCGGAGGAGGGTCACCCTCGCCAGGGGATGGGGGCTTCAACCTCGACGGGGTGGACCCTGCTGTTGGTAAGAATCTTCAGGGGGAGGGAGCAGAATTAGGAGCATGAGATGAAGAGTTTAAGTCAGATAAAGTGTTCCACTTGGAAGTGGCAAGGATGATGGGTGTTTTGGTGGTGGGGGACTCCCCTATGGTCTCCGAATGAAATGCCTATCTTGGAACATTGTGGAATGGCTCAACTGGAAAAGTAGTTGGCGGTCGGTTCTATGTTCGCATCTTGGTAGGTGGATTTGGCATGCCTACTGCAACAGAGATTGACTTTTTGGGTTTCGTGCGGTGGAACTCAACATTTGGGTCCCATCTCACAGAATTCAATGCCTCTCCTGCGATTGGCAGTGTGGGAGGGATTGTAGTCACTTGGAATGGTAACTTATTTGAATCGGTGGACGAAGTGATTGCGGTACTTTTGGTTTCGGTTGTTCTGGTCAGTAAGAGGGATCCGTCACAACTACTTGTGATGTCGATCTATGGTGCTATGAGCAACTCGCAGAATACTATCCTACGGGTGGCGTTGCGGGAGGTGAGGAACATATTATCGGAGAAGGCCTGGATTGTGGGTGGTGATTTCATTGTTATGCTTTATTCGACTGATATGCCAAGTGGGAGAGGTGGACATGATCTTGGCTCTGGGAGGTTCGTCGATGTGGTGAAGGAGCTTGTCTTGGAGGGTTTTGATGCGGGAGATTGCAAATACACTTGGAGGAATTGATCATATATATCGCGGATTGACCATTTCCTTCTCTCAAATGAGGCCTTGAAGACGTTCAACTTAGACTACACTGCTTCTCTTCTTTGTTCGAGGTCTGATCACACGTCCCTGTGTTTGGACACATGCCGTGGAAGAGGGTATTCATCTTAATTCAAGTTTGAGCGTAGCTTAATGTTGGACGATGGTTTCATAATATGGTGATATCGTTTTGGTCTAATTTGGATGTGAGTGAATCAGCTACTGTGCGTTTCTTTCAGAAGTTGGGAGCTTTGAGGCTGATGCTGGTCGGCTTTAGGAAGGAGTCTCTCTTTGTAAGGGAGCAGTGAAGGAGCGAGGCACATGAGGAGATGATGATGATTGCCTTTTTAGAGGATTGTAGGGAGTTGGAGGTGGAGGAACTCGAGAGCCGAGGGGTGCTACAGATGATTTTGGAGGAAGAGGACAAGAAGCAAAAGATGGAGTGAAGACAACATTCGTGCCAGAAATGGCTGAAGGAGAGGGATGCGAACACTATATTTTTTCATGCGGTGGCCAGCAGAAGGAGGAGGAACTTCATTCCCTCTACTGATGTTGGGGGTGAGATATTCAGTGATGAGGTGGAGATTGCGAGGGCGGTGGATGGCTATTTCAGGGACATAAGCATGCATGCTCCTTACTGTAGATCCAGATGGTTGAGGGTGGGGGTGAAGTGTATTTCTGCTCCGAAGGCAGAGGTGCCGACGAGGCCTTTCGAGTTGTTGGAGATACGTGACGTAGTTCTTGCGCTGAACCTGGATGGGTATCCAGAGTCAGATGGTTTCCCAATGTTTTTCTTCCATGAGTTCTCGGACTTGGTTTTTGGGGAGGTGACGGACTTGGTTGCTGAATTCGTGAAAGGTAACTCGGGTTTTGATCGTCTTAATAGGTCGTTGATTTTTCTGTTGTCAAAGAGGGGCGTGGCCAACAGGATGGAGGACTATTGCCCTATCCAATGCTATATACCTGATTATGGCCTAGTGTTTGGCTAACTGCTTGAGGGGAGTGCTGTGCGATTTCATCTCCAGCTCAGAGTGCTCTTTTACGTGGTCGGCAGTTGATGGACATTGTTGTTCTTGCATTCGAGATCGTGACTGATTGGAAGCTAAGAGAAACGAAGGGAGTGGTTTGGAAGGTGGATTTCTCAAAAGCATATGATAATGTAGATTATCGTTTTTTGTGGGCTTATCTTTATAGAAGAGGCTTCTCGAACCGTTAGATAATATGGATGAAGAGGTGTGTGACGACTGCTTCTTACATGATCTTGGTGAATGGTCAGCCGAAAGGGGAATTTTTCCACTCTCAATGGAGCGTGCACCAAGGGTGTCTACTTGCCCCCTTCTGTTTGTTATTGTGGCAGATGCTTTACCTGTTATAGTAGGCTGCGATGTGTTGGGTGGAGTATGTACTGGCTACAATAAGGAGGAGATCTTGGTTCCCTTTCTCCAATGTGCAGAAGGCACCATCCTGTTTGTGGAGGGAGGACCTGAGAGTTGCAGGGGTTTATCAGCGGTTTTGGACATTTTCAAAGAGATTTTTGGGTTGAAGCTCAACATGGATAATTCGGAGTTTGTGCTCGTTAACGTGGAGCAGGGGGATTATCAGTTATGCAGGGTGATTGAGATCCCCACGTAAGGATCTAGCTTTGTGGCAGCTTGGCGTACCCCTGATTGTGGGGATGATGCATTTGCGGTGGAATGGATGCCTGTGGTCGAGAAGATGGAGCATAAGCTAACAAGGTGGAGATTTTAATATTTATCTTGGATGGTAGGCTGGCGCTTCTGAGTTCGGTTTTATCCGCTATTCCTTTTTTCTTTCTATCTACTAGGGTTCTCCTGGATGGGGTGCGAAGGAGGCTCGAGACCATCATGAGATGTTCTTTTCGTCATCTTCTGGGATGTCGAGTTGCATGATGTTCTAAGGAGGATGTTGTCTTGGGGGTACGAAACATGGAGGAGATGAATAAGGCCTTGCTAAGCATGTTGATTATTCATATATGAAGGGACCGTGACATCTTAGTATGTAAGTCAATTAGGAGAATCTATGGTGTGGGGTGTTCTTTGCCAAATCGAGGGGCCTTTGGTTTGGCCCTTTTTTCCTTTGGAGGGGCATTTGTAGAGTGGTTCTGGATATTCGACCCTTCTTGTGGTCGATATTGGGTGATGGTAGGGGTTTCGGGTTTTGGATTGACAATTGGAGTGAATGTGGTTTTTTTTGGAGCGCGATTCTAATGTTGTTGGTTCTTGTTGGGGACTCAAACTGTTCTGCTGCTAATGTTTGGCATGGCAGTTCGTTTCTTCTGCATTTCAGATTTGAGTTATCAAATCAACGATGAGTGAGTTGTTGGTGATGTTGCAGGAACTTGAAGGGGTTGGTGGTTTCGCGGAGGGTTGAGATTGTTGGAGTTGGTATGGTGGTGCATTCTCAGTGGGGAAAGCGTTTAGGGCTCTAAAGGGCCCAATGGTTTGATCCGGGTGGTTGTGTAGTTGACTGCAAAAGAATATGGAAATGCAAAATTCTAGCATGTTTGAAGGTATTTTTATGACTTTTCCGGTGGGGGCGATTGTTGACGGGTGACATATTTGCACGATTTTCCCAGATGGTAGACTCGGCTTGCTGCCATTTTCACGTGCATGCTGAGAATGCGAATTACCTCTTCTTCAGCTGTCAGGGCTCCATCGTGGTTTGGGCGCTCTTCGGAAACATCACGGTATCCACTGATGGGTGCCCAATTATTGGGAATCTATTGGTGTTGAGTCGCTTATCGACTAATATAATTTGTATTCGTTGTAATATGACCGATTAACAATCTATAAGAACCGAGCGGTAATCTCTGTGAATAGTGGCTCAACTAAAATTCTTGGATATATCTAAGGTTGAACACATGGACACAATTAGTTAGTCTACTTAATCAGGGGTTAAATACCTCGGTTAAGTAAGATATAATGATTTCTAGGTCAATTATGCAAAACAGTACGAATGCATGAATTTTTAAATGTTCGAATGCAAGTCAAAGCAATCTCACATGAATGGTACAAAATGGAATAAGTAACAGATACATGCACAAAAAATAATCACACAGGTATGCTCCCGATTCAATTATATTGACTGGAATATCAAGGCATGAGATCCTTAGTTGATTTTAAAGCGAATAAAGGAAATCAATGTGTATATTAAACTTATTAAAAGCAAGACACATGTTCTGAAATTAATTAATTATGTGTCGAATTTATACATGAAACACACCATATTAAAGAGATTTTTGCTATTTTTAAATTGAGACCAATTGCATGAAATTTGGATCCATAAAATGCTAGATATTAACATCTTAATACATGGGTATTTTCGCAATAAAACATAATAAAAAGTTCATAAAAATATCACAAATAGATTCTAAATGGACTGAAATACAATTATAAAAAACTTGCTAGGGCCTTATCTGCAGAAGTACCTCGCATGAGGGTATATCTGTAATAAAGAAGAATCGATGGGTCGTGTGCAAAAATACCCTAGGCGGGCATGTACGTCATACGTAGGGCTTAGGCTCGGGTGATGCCTCTAGGTTGGGGACAAGTGGTTGCACCTAGTGCTTCGAGCGTAGCTCGGGTCCACCAGAGGCCTCGGCTCCAGATCCAGAAGCGGTGCGGAATGAGGACCGCTGGATCAGATCGACTCGATCTGATACAACGATAATTGTAGGTCGAAACTGGGACTCCTCTGCCGTGAACAACGACTTGTAGGATGATCTCTAGTGGCCAGGCTGCTATTGCTCTGTGGTCCTGAAGCATCACGGAAGGGTATGATGGGTGATTTTAGCGGAATGAGGGCTTGGTCAGAATACAGAAGATAAAGCCCTAATGGGTTCCTCTTCTTTGCAAGTAGAGGAACTTGACCGGATTGGGGAAATACCTGGAGGAAGAGGGAGGTGAAGTAAAAGTGTGTACGTGGAAGAGAGGGGGTGTCGCGATGGTGTGGAGTGATTCAGTTGGAGTTGGAGGTGTGCATGTGTGTGTACAAAATCAGAGAGAACACGAAGATGTTTACTGAGGAAACCTAGAAATGTGAAGAGGATGATCGGAGGTGGAGTGGAGCTCTGGCTGGACCTCTAATGTGCTCCTGGTTGTCGCTTCTCCAACTCGACGAAGGTTGGAAGCTCGAGTAGCGTCTGCAAATGCTGGTTCACGGTCTGAAGATCGTGGATCTCGTTGGAGGCTACTTCTCCGTCATTGCTCTCAATCAGTCACTCTCTGTCACTGGAGGAAGGACAAGTCTCAGGGTAACCTCTCACAAAGGGTGGATCCTGGAGCAATTGGTCGGAGATGGGATTTTGTTCCCTTTCCAGGCGGTTGCAAGGAGGTAATTTCAACCATGCCATGTCTCACATGTGGACAAGAAGTTCAACTGCTATACAAGCGTGAAAGAGGAAGCTTAAGGCTCTCAGATGAGATAAAGGAAGAAAGCACATGAAGTGGAGTTGGTCGGTTTCTCAACCGAAGAAGAGAGGGAGGAAAGCGTGCGAGGTAGAAGACATACGACAACCATTGGATTTGGAGATCCAATGGCCACCAAAGAGGTGTGGTTGTATGGCTGTGATCCGCTTGATCATCAGATCAAGCGGATAAGGAGAATGCAGGATGTGGCAATACCGTCTGTTCTAAAGATCAAACGATGGAGAATGGATACAGGATGAGAAGAAGGGTTGGTCCACGAGGGGCGATGTGGTTGGGCCATATGGACCAATAAAAAATAGATAAATAAATAAAACAACATAAAATGAAAATAAAATAGTAAACGAAGTCAATGAAAAAACTTTCAACTTGAAAGTTGTTTTTTTTTCAAGATCTACAATTTTCATGTAGAACTCAAAGTAAGAATACATCATATGTACATGTACATCATATGTACATACTTATTATTTTTGCAAGTATTTTTAATAAATAAAAATACTTTTTTCATTTCTTTTATTTTTTAATTATTTTTATATAATGAGTAATATACAAATAATTATATACAATATTATACTAATTTTATGGGATTTTTAATAATGAGAAACACAAAAAAAATAAATGGAACCATAATACAAATAATAAGTATTTATTTATTAATAATAATTAACCTTATTATTTACAAGATGTTAATTGTAAAAATGAATATACTAGTTAGATTAATTGAATAGTTTGAGAAAGATGGATAAAATCCAAATAATGTCGATGAATCGGGGATTCATCAATTGGTGTAGGGTGGCGTAGTTCTAAATCAGAGCGCTAATGATATGTCGCGTTGATTTGGGTGCTTTGGCTGGTCAGAAATGGAGTTATGTTCTTTCTGTCACGATCACTTTTACATTGGCAATGTCATGGCCTTGTAAATTTTTGATGATGAATGGTTAATTTTTTAGCAATACACCTATACGGTAGATGCCCTTTTTTCCAAGGTTGTAGAAAGCTGTAGTCGATACTCGATCGACAAGGTCATTGACTAAGGATTAATCGATAATCGGGCGACTAATTGGATCTAGTAGGCCATAAGTCAATTTTGAAATTTTTTTAATTATTTTAAATTTATAAATCATTTTTTTATACATATATTCCTATATAATTACATAGGTTTATTTTCTATATTATCATAATGAGACAAAAGAAGTAATTTACTTTAAATATAACATTAAGCATATTTGAATAAGTTTTCTTTTAACAAAGCTAAAAAAATAAAAATTTAAAAAGCTCTATTTAAAAGTTGACCGATTAGTCGGATTGACTGACTAATGGCTGACTAGGCCTAGTCGAGTTGGCTACCTCCCGAATCGACTAGTCGGCCTAGTCAGCCGACTTTTACGAGCTTGATTTTTTCTTTAAAAACATGAGAAGAAGGAGCTTTACTCGTACCACAGATGTGGCGGGAGAGTAGATATGGGGACTGACCAGGTTGGTAGGGCGATTGTTGATCCTTTCAAAACCTTCATCCAATGTAGAAGGGATCTTAGTTGGAGATGGCTGGGTATGAGATTGAGAAGCTTTCCTTGGAACATGTAAGTGAAATTTCGATGACTGTTTGTGACCCAAATGTCATTGGCTCGTCTATCTTAGATGGCTTTCGTATTCTTTTCAAGGAGTATTGGGCATTGACACAACATGATGTTGATGTGATGTATTCGATTGAGGAACGGGTTTGATAGATTCAATTGTACTATGATGGTGCTTATCCCGAAGCGTGATGCGGTGTACTGTGGATTGAGAATTGCCACTCTATCCTTCTGCCCAACCTAATATCTCTATGCAGTGATACTCCTCGTTTTAAGTTATAGGTTTTCTTGATTCCATTATTAGTTCCAGATAAACAACTTCAGTAAAAAAATGGCGAAGCCTTCTCCCACTATAAGTAGGGTCGGCTACATGGATTCTTGCTCAAACCCATGTTGAAAGATTCGATTATTTTTTACGTTGGCTGTCAACTACCTAACGCAACCCATACAATGGTGGGATTTGAACCCTGGTCATTTGGGTGGCAGGTACAATGCACTATCACCAGACCATTTAAGTGGGTTTATATAAACATCTTCCGTACCTGGCAAAAAATGGTAGATATAATAATTATGGCCTCAGAGATCGCACTGATATGAGAAGTGAAGTATATGGGTTGACATGGAAGGTTGATTTCTCCAAGATATATGACACTCATTACTATCATTTTCTTTGGCGCTCAACGCATAAGAAATGATTTTTACGTGAGGAGATGTGATACCATCTCCTTTTTTACTATTCTGATCAATGGTCATCCGAAAGGGGATTCTTAAATCTCAGCAAGGACCCTTTGACATTCCTGCTTTTTGCATTAATTGTGGATGGGCTTGCGATTGTTGCATGTTAGTGGTTATGGGTGATGTATCTAGTGGTTTCTTTATGCTTAGACTATATGTTCTTATCCTCATTATACATGTGATGCCTTCTTCACTGAGGGGGCATACATGAGGGTCGACTCGATGCTTTAGTCCTAGTTGATGTGTTTGTTGAATTTTTAGGTTTATGGATCAACAAGGATTTACTTTGCTTATGAACGTGTTTACAAGTCACATTCATGATGAGATACCTTGGTGTATGTTATTCATTGATGATATTTTGTTGATTGATGAGAGTAGAGATGGAGTAAATGAGAAGCTTGAGGTCTGGAGACATGCATTGGAGAGTAAATGATTTCGTATAGTAGTCTAAGACTGAATATATGGAGTGTTCTTTTGATGGAAGCTATGGTGAAGGAATCGAAGTGAAAGTTGGTGACGATAACATTTTGAAGAGGGATTCTTTTAGATACTTGGGATCTATTTTACAACATGACGGGGGAAATTGATGGAGTCGTTACTTATAAAATAAATGCATGTTTGCCAAAGTGGAGAGAGCTTCAACTATTTTCTGTGATAAGAAAATTCCTTTGAAAATCAAAGGAAAGTTTTACAAAACAGCTGTGAGACCTGTTATGCCAATAGCAGAAGTGGAAATGCTAAGGTGGATGTGCAGACACATACCCCCACGTAAAAATCAGATTCAGAATGATGCAATCAAAGGAAAAGTTGTAGTTCTGATCAAGGATAAGAGGAATAGCTTAAGGTGGTTTGACCATTTGCATAGGAGTTCGACTGATGCATCGATTAGGAAATGCGAGTTTTGGGACGTTGAGTCGTCTAAGATAGGGCAAGGAAGGCCCAAGGAGTGTTGGAATGAAACTATCTGAATGTATCTTAATTTTTTGGATTTAAGTCTGAGATTGACCCAAGATAGATCTGAATGGAGGTAAAGAATCTATGTAGCCGACCCTACTTAATTTGGGAAAAGGCTTGTTGTTGTTGATGGATCAACAAGGAGAAGTCTATATATTTTTTGACACTCCAACAAGGGGGACACACCCGTAGGTGTTCGCCCCATTTTGTTAAAGAGGAGAATAAGAAGTACTTACAGAGGGAGCAGTTAAGGAAAAATAGGGGGGCCGATATCCACAATGATACCAAACGCCCCATTACACAAAAGCCCTAGCCAGATGACCAGTCCAAACAAAAGCGATTCGCGTCAATACAAATATTTTCTAAATAGAATCTCTGACCCGCGAATAGGAATTTGTTCCTTCCCATCCATATACTCCAGATGCGCGCAATGGGGGTCAGTCTCTCCGGCCTCGGACGATTTGCAGCGATTGCAAAGCTCTCCCAAAAAGACTCCAACGACGAAAGATTCAGCCAATCGATGTCCTCCCATATGGGCCGCACTAGGTCGCAGAGGAGGAATAGATGATCGGCCGTCTCGGCATCCGAACTGCAAAGGCCGCATACATTGGGCACGTTAGGGAAGAAAGAGAGAAGACGGTCGCGAGTAGGAAGCCGTCCACGTCTAAGAATCCACATGAAGATCCCAATCCTTTCCGGCAGCTTGAGAGCCCATATGAGATTGCAGTGGCCACGCAAAGATGCCTCCGAGTTCATAGCGATGGGGAGAAGAGCATAATATGCCTTCTGCGAGGAAAAGGACCCGTCGTTCCAAGTGAAGTGATCACGCCCCCCCGATGGAATAGGGGCGTCCTCGAGTAGGGTCAGTAATGCGGAGAAGTCCATCAGACGCTGATCGGAGAGGGAATCCACCAAGATCGGGCACA
>JAZKJV010001594.1:138466-240381 GCA_037367405.1 Ottelia alismoides
TCATATCACTTCAAATTCATGGCACAATGCCTGCATTGAATAGTGGTGGTCCATAGATTTTTGAGTTGATAAGGTTTACATCTTTGACATGGAGTATATGTCAAGTATTTAAAAGTACAAAGTCCGTTTTGCTTGGATTAACGTTCTTGATTTTTTTGCAATTTGTTGCAGCTCAGTTGAAGGAAGCTGAGCTTAATGGTGTTGCTCTTGAGGGTGAAATGCGGGAGGAATTTAACAGAATCGAACAGGTTGTGACTTTCATGTGCATTTAGCACTTATTTTTTTGGTGATCTGATTATTTGATAGATACGTCCCCCCCCTCGAGTAGAGGTGACTGATTGGTACCTACTGATGGTGATGTTGCTGCTATTTTTGGCCACGCTGATTTTCTCAAACATCAAGTTCAACTTTATAATTTGATTCTTTAGTGCAACTTTTCTTATGGGAGGGAATGCAACAGAAACTATGTTATGGAGCGTAAAACTCATAAATGCTTGGAAATTGAATGGTCATGGAAGTTGCTTTCATATGCATCAATTTGCATCCATTTCCAAAAGCACAGCCCCCCCTACTATAAACTGAACAAATGCCTCTATTAGAGCGGATATATGTATTAATTAAGCAGGGATCATGAATTGTTTGTAATCATCCGTTTCATTTGACTGTATCCAGGAGCTTGAAAAAACTATCTCAAAAATTTAGCGAGAATGTCCTTGATGCGACGAAAAAGTTTGAGAAGTTAATCATTGATAAGAATGAGGTTGATGGCTTGCCTCAGACCGCACTGGGCCTAGCCGCTCAGACAGCAGCATCCAAGGTATCCGTTTCTTCATCGATTTTTATGCTACATTATTTGCTATGTTCTCTCAGAAGCCGTATTCAGAACTTGGTGCTTCAGCTCATACTCTGACATTCTGTTGGTCAGGGCCATGAAAATGCCACCGCTGAAAATGGCCCATGGATGATAACTTTAGATGCCCCAAGTTACCTACCAGTCTTGCAACATGCACGGAATCGTGCACTGCGTGAAGAAGTTTATCGTGCGTACATAACTCGTGCTTCAAGCGGGGATCTTGATAACAGTGCCATTATCAATCAAATCTTAAAGTTAAGATTGCAGAAAGCCAAACTTCTTGGTTACAACAATTATGCTGAGGTGGGGTAGAATATGCTTACTTGACTTTCTTTAAGTAATTATCAATATGAAAAAAGTGTAATTTTCTCGTATTATAAAGGTAAGCATGGCAATGAAAATGGCAAATGTTGAAAAGGCAGAAGAGCTCTTAGAGAAGCTTCGTAGTGCTTCATGGGATCCTGCAGTTAAAGGTATATTCAACATATTCTTCACTATTTTATTGCCAGCACCTTGTCTCCTGATTGCAGATTGACGACCGTCTTGGTGAAGGGCATGCATAGAAAGAAAGATTTTGGGACAACATTAAACTACTCTCGTACAAAATGATTTTTCTTCATTATTTGTTTTATATAATATTAATAATAAGCCAACTAGCTTATCATTATTTTAGCCATGTTTTTTTTTGAATTCCGAAGGATGGCCAAAAGAGCTTCATGGTTGCACGCAAGTTTCGTTTAAAGAGAAATATCCAACTTCTTTTCCCAACTATTCCAAGAATGTCACACTGAATAAATTACATTCTCTATGAACAAGAAAATCGTCCACATCACTGTAAGTGATGTAATTTGGTCTGATCTTCTAACATAAGCAGCACTAATATCATATCTTCTGCTCTCTCTTGAAGGCCACAAAAGGACTGTTGGGAATTGGATTGCAACTGTGGAATGCATAGGCCATCATTGGTATCCTATGTGAAAAGAGAATCAAAGAATATATGTTCAATATCTTTCTCTGCATTCCTGCATGGTAGATAAGTATTGTCAACCAACGGAACCCACCTCGTCCTACATGCCTTAATCATAATCTGCTTCCTCTTGGTCATCTAGAGCAAATTCATAGCATTGATATATGCCTTGGATTCCCAAATGCAGAGGCAATCTCATAGAGAAAATTGGTTCTTTTGTATGCACTCTTTAAAAGTTGGGAATTTGCCTACTTGGTCATATAGATGGGGGAAAGTTGGCAACAAAAGCATCATCCCTTTCCCATCCTCAACAATCGAGAGTAGACAAGGTGACATGATCTCGCTAACATGAGATAATGTGTAGGTGAAGTCATCACAATGAACGTCGAAAAAATGAGAAGCAAAGGTCAGAGCTCAAACACCACTGTCGGAATATTCGAATACCGTTATTCAGTCGCAGAAGCTTGGAAATCCACGTCAAGATCCATCAACCTTGGGAACAACTTCCCCAACTTGGCCATTATTCAACCATAATAGAAGTGAGTTAGGCCCTAAAAAAATCAGCAATGAGAGACAACACGCTCACCACTCCCTTCATGATATGCTTCGTTAATTCCAATATTTGACCTTATCAAATGAAAATATATTTTATAAGAAACCATCCTTGTTCAGAATAATACATTTTACAAGAAATCATCTATGTTCGGAAAAATCTCGAAATCATTTACATATAAGTGTAAGATTTTATCTTTTTGAGATCGATGGGAGGATTGCGGTCGGCAGAATAGTAGCGACCATGTGTGAAGTGGTATTAATCTGACCTGATGGGAGGATTGCGGGTCAGGGCTTGGTCCTTGGACCCGAATCGGAGCAAACCTCCAACCTTCCTTTATTTCTTGACTGTGCGAACGATACACTCAATCTTTGATCCGACAACGACGATGCATCCTTCCTTCGACTCACTGATATCGATGCATCATTCGTTTGGCTCAACAAAAAGGAAGAACCCTTCCTTCGGTCTGACGATAACATGGCCTCAAATTTCAGCGAAATTCGGTCGAATTTCGGTCAAATTTCAGTTTCGACAGGTTACCGGGCCGAAATAGCGAAAATGATCGAAATATGGGGGCCCAAGTATAAAAATGATCGAAATTATCAAAATTTCAATCGAAATTTGACCGAAGTTTCGTTTTGATCAATCACCAAAATGGTGATTGAAACCGACATTTAGGGCCTTGGGCAATAATGATGCATCTTTCCTTCAAGCGTAGGGATAATGGAGCCTTAAAAACCCTAATTTGGGTGACCACGACTCAGATAGGTCCGTCCTCTTAGTTGTAAGTGTTGGTGGAGCTGTTCTGATGGTGTAGATGGAATGTATGACTGGAAACCCCTTGGTTCTGAACGCCACTGTCACTGTAACAACCACGGTCTCTTGTGGCTCCTATTCATTGGGGAATGTGTGTGGAAAGAAAAATTTTTGAGGCTCGTGAGGAAAGAAAATTAAGAGCTATCGAAAGAGAAGGGTACTGTAGTGCGGATGTCATTTGATGTAATCTCGAAAATGAGTGCAACCTTTGCAGCAATAAACCTCCTACAATCCGACACGCTTGAGCTCATTAAGTGGAAGGAATATGCAATTGTGATGGCGGGTGTGATTCCTTGCCATGTGAAAAAAGAAGGTTGGTCAATGAAGATCCTAACTTAGAATGTCCAGGGGTTTGGGTGACCCGAAAAAGTGGAGGTCAATTAGAGCTCTCATTAGTGGATGGTACTGTGATATCGTATTGGAGACAAAATTGCTGGTGTGGTTAGATTTCTTCAGTCCATCTTCATTTTGATGTCATGTTCATCATTGTTTTCACCCTCCTTGCCTCCATCTCTCCACTCGAGAGGATCCACTCGTCCTCTATCATGTAGGAATTGATGATGTGAAATGCTCTTTGAGCGCTTGCCTAGGTGCTCAAGCGAGATGAGGAGAGGTCCTAATGCCTTGCCTCATCCCAGGTGAGGCGTTTTGCCTTGGGTACTGCCCAGGCGAGTGCCTGGCTCGAGGCAATGGGTGCTCAAATTGAGATCTTGATGCAAAACTTGGGCTTTTTGCCCACATTTTATTGATTTTTATCCATTTTAGGTTTTTATGTCAAATATATTTTACTTCTGAGTATAATAATCACACATATGTATACATACACACGCGCATGCATACGTAAATTACACATACTTTTATAGTTTTATTACATACACATTCACATATTAGCTCCAAGTGATACAAATAGTTCCACATTTTACTTTATGAATATTCGTACATGGAAATATAAATAAATATAATATACACATGTTTTAAATACACATAAACACACACACATATGCATACAAATATCTATAGGCACAAACATACACATATATACCCATACACACATGTGTGGATATACACGTAAAGATCTAATACATATATGCACACATACATATCATATATATTGTATGGGTAATAATATATAATTATGTGATATATATACCTGTGTGTGTGTGTGTATATATATATATTCACACACATATGTGTACATGTGTGCACATATACACTTATGCATACACATACATATGTATATGTAGGTTGGAATATATTTGATTGTAATTTAAGCAACACACACGCATATGTACTTGCGTATATAACTTGTGTACGTATATGCATATATATATATATATATATGTGTGTGTGTGTATGTATATAATCTGTACTAGTGAGTAATTTGTTTATTTGTAGGTCTAGCACTTTGATTTTTCAGGTGAGAGCCTTATTGAGTGCGTAGCTTCTTAGGTGTTTTGGACCCCCTAGTGTCTTGGAGTTCCTCGCGCATGTTAACAACATTGGTATATACAACCATTTCTTTTAATGTTAAATTTTGCTTTGTAAGTTTATTAGCTTTCTTGGTCATATGATCGGGGGCACGAGGACTGCTCATAACACTGATTGTATGAGATGGCTCCTCTGAAGGCGAGCGTCAGTGCGAAGGGGAAGGCGGTGTTCCAGGGAGGGAGGGAGGATAACAGCGCGGTCAGCGGCGGTGAGGGGCCTCATGAGGGTGGTGCCAGGGAGTGGACGAATGTATCTCACAGGAAGCCCGAGCAGCGGTGTTACCATTGCGGGGTCAGGGGGCATGTGGCCTCGTTGTGCCCTTCTCCACCAAGGTGCTTTTCTTGCGGGAGGACATGACATCGACAAGCAGCCTGCATGGCGTTTCGAAGGCATGGTCGTACGTCTCCTACAACGTTAAAGCTTGGGGATAGCGAAGGCTGGGGTTTCGTGCATGCTGCGGTGGTTACGCGGGGTGGCCCTTCCTTCGCGGAGGTGGTGGGGAACGTGAGTGGGGGTGCTGGTTTGTCGAAGCTTGCAAGTGGGTTTGGAGTTCTGGTAGAGGGTGATCGGCCATTAGCCGAGGGTGGAAGGGGGGGGGGGTGATCGGAGTTGAGGCTTACATGCGCTCATCGGGTATGCTGTGAGGGAGTTGTCGATATGGACGTGGTTCACTCCCACCTACGTGGGTTCTTGGGCCTGCATTTCGCTGGAGACGTGGTGCAGTTGGGTGCTACGAGATGCTGCGTTAGAGGACTATCGACGGACCAAAGGGATCGGCTTCTTCTCAATGGGGATGTCGCCAACGTTTGCTGGAGGCTATTTCGGTTTGCCGATGGTGCCTGCTCGGAATTGGAAGTGTGCGTGGCGAGGGTGAAGGGTGTTCCTTTCCTGTCGCGATCGCTTGGTTATTTGAGGAAGGCCCTACGGCGGTGGGGCACGGTCCGTGCTGTGCTGGAGGATGGGCTACGTTCGGGGACGTCTGTGGAGGACACGATGATCCTGTTCGAGTGTTCGAAGATCTTCCTCGACGAGGTCAGAGGGAGAAGCACGTTTGCAGATTTGGAGGTAGGCGGTTATTCTTTCAAGGTTGAAATGCTGGTGGAAGAACCTCCGCCCCCACCGGAGGAGCAGCGACAGGAGTCCGGCCGGGGGTCCGGGGACGCTTCGGGTACAGTGTTGTCGGTTGGGTTTCCGAGGGGATCCCTTGGTGGTGCGGCGCTCTCTCTCCCTTGCACGCGGCGCTTCGTTAACTCCTCCCCAACTCTGTGCATGCCGCCTAACTTATTCTTTCTGCATGGTGACATGGGCGGACATGCTCTTGGTTCGTCGCCGTTTGTGATGAAGCCGATTACGGAGGTGGATCCTTGGGTCCGGGTTGATCATTCGGGCCTTTTTGCGGATCCGGTTGCGGTCGCTATTTTTGGTGCGGATCCGGTGGACTTCCAGGGGTCAGGTAGCGGTCGGGCGTATTCGGATCCCGCGTCGCCAACTCCGTTTGCATCGCCTTCTTCCTCTTCGGGTTGGTTCTCTTCATCTTGGGAGCTTCATGGCGTACAAGGGGATGCTTCGAAGGTGGTTGCTTTTTCTCCGGTCTCTCATAACTTGGATTCGGGGAATGCTCGGGCTCAGGCTTCTAGGTCGGTCTTAGCGACCTCCTCATTGGATTCGGGAGGCCCCGACCGGGGTGTTGCGTTTGGCTCCATCTTGGAGGTGCCCGCCATTCTGGATGGCGAGGGGACGAGCGATAGGAGGACCGGAAAGAGATACCGAAGGCAGAATAGGTCCAGGTCGTCGCGATCAGAGGTAGTGTCATGCCTGCCGTTGTAGATGCTCGTAGCGGAGACCGTGGGGGTGGTCAGAGTTCTTGAGAATTCTGAAGTTTCCAGATGAAAGTTCTCTCTTGGAATGTTCGGGGACTCGACGACCCGGATAAGCGGAGGGTTGTGGGATCCAGATGCATTGAGTGGGGATGTGACATCGTTATGCTCCAGGAGACAAAGTTGCAGTCTATGGCGGACGGCGTTTGGAGGTCCTTTGGGGCGAGGGCTTTGGACCAGGTGTATGCTGTCGACGCAGTGGGATCCTCGGGAGGGATGCTGGTGGTGTGGAGGTCCGCTGGTTTCTCCCTCGATGCGGTGATTCGTGGCCGGCATGTGTTGATGGTGTTTCTGGTGTGTTCCACTTCCTCCCTTCGGATGGCGGTGTCTTGCGTCTATGGCCCTTGCAGCAGTTTGGTCCGGGGGAAACTGTGGGACGATCTTCGGGAGGTTGGTAGATCTGCGATGGGGGTCCCCTGGCTCGTCGGGGGGGACTTCAACGTCACCTTTTTTTCTTCGGACAGGCCTGGGGACAGGGGGCCAGGACCCGGGCTCGCTTGACTTTGCGGATGTGGTCGACTCCTTCGGCTTGGAGGTCATGGATGCGGGTGACACCGCATATACGTGGAGGACCTCCAACTCGAGATCACGCCTTGATCGGTTCCTGGCGTCGAACGAGCTGTTGGAGGTTTTTGCTTTGGCATCGGTGGCGGCCAAGCCGCGGTGGTGTTCGGATCACAATCCTATTTTATGGTGTTCGGGGGAGGCACCTTTGCAGAGAGAGGATGTTTAGATACGAAAAATGCTGCCTGTTGGAGAGCAATTTCAGGGAGTTAGTGGCCTCACATTGGGCAGGGGTTGACCGCTTCGGGCTCCGCCGCGTCTCCTTTGTGCAAAAATTATCGTCGCTGCGGGTTCGACTGTCTACGTTCAAGAGGGAGTCGAGGGCGGCTAGGAACGCTTCCAGGAGGGACGCGGAGGAGGTTATACGTTCGCTTGACGCGATTGGGGACCACAGGGAACTCACGGTGGAGGAGCTGTCGACCGCGCTGCGGCTCAGTTGAAGGTGGCTTTGGAGGATAAGAAGCGGGTGACGGAGTGGAGGCAGCGGTCGAGAAGCGTGTGGCTTCGGGAGGGGGATGCAGATACTCATTACTTTCACCGTATTGCTTACGGAGACGCAGGAAAATGCGTTGCACTCCATCACCATTGATGGGCATCGCGCGGAGGGGAACATGGAGATGGGGAGGGCTATTGCGACCCACTTCAAGGACATGTTTACTTCTTCTATTCCGAGGTTGTGGAGATGGTTGGGCTGTGACACGCGTACGGTGACTGGCTCACACACTGACATGCTCGTTCGTGATATCACTTTGGAGGAGCTCAAGGATGCGATTTGGGATTTAAATGCCGACGCGGCTCCTGGCCCTGGTGGGTTCCCGGTGGCGTTCTACCAGGATTTTTGGGATCTAATCGGCCACGAGATGTTGGAGGTGGCATCGGAACTGCTGCAGGGGAATGCTGGCTTCGACAGGATCAATCGTGTGTTAATCATTCTTTTACCCAAGTCCTCGACGCCGCTTAACATCGATGACTTTCGTCCTATTGCGGTCTCCAACGCTATTTATCTTATTATTGCGAAGGTACTTGCTATTTGATTGGGCGGTATTCTAAGCAGCGTTATCTCCCCGATGCAATCCGCTTTCATTCCTGGGAGGCACATATCTGACTGCCTCACGATTGCGTCGGAGATCATTGCGGATTGGAAGAGGAGGGATGTAAGTGGGGTCCTTTGGGAGGTTGACTTTAAGAAGGCTTACGACAACCTTGATTGGAGATTTCTCTGGTCGGTGCTTCGGCAGAAGGGCTTCCCCGGAGTTGTGGATCTCTTGGATGAGGCGGTGCCGTGGTGCGTCACCACCGCCTCCTTCTATATTTTGGTGAACGGGCGCCTGGAGGGGGGTTGATTCAGCCTAGGAGGGGGGTGCGCCAGGGGTTCCCGCTGGCTCCCATGCTCTTTATCCTGACGGCTGATGTTTTATCTGATTTTGCGACTCGAGTGGTCGGCGGCGGCATCTCGAGGGGTTTCTCGAGGGGGGAGGTGAAGGTGCCCATCCTCCAATACGCCGATGATACGTTGCTCTTCATTGAGGGGGGGCTGGATGAGGCGAGAGGAACGACCTCGACTCTGGAAACCTTCGGCGAGCTATCTGGTTTGTTCAAGAACAATTGCAAATTCGTTCCTTTCGGCCTTGCGACACAGAGCAGTGACGAGTTGGCGGTGGCTTTGGGGTCGGCCTGCTCCTCTTTGCCGCTGGATTACCTGGGGATGCCTTTGTGCGTGGGGAGGACTCGGTTGAGAGATTGGCTGAGGGTGGTGGAGAAGGTGGAGGCGCGATTGGCTGGCTGTAAGTCCGTGAGTCTCTCGAGGGGGGGGGCGGCTCGTTCTGTTGAAGGCGGTCCTTTCGTCCATTCCAATTTATTTTCTGTCCAATCGGAGGATCCCTAAGGGGATCAGGGCCAGGCTGGAGAAGCGGATGAGGGCGTTCTTATTGGGGAAACAGGGGGGAGGGTCGAGGGGGATGCACTTGGTGGGGTGGGAGGATGTAACTTGCGGGAAGGATCAGGGTGGGCTTGGGGTGAAGTCCCTTAAGGATATGAACGATGCCTTGTTGCTTAAGTGGGCGAGCAGGCTGTGGGGACCGGGGGAGGATCTGTGCTGTGTTGTGGTTTGGGAGATTTATGGCGTGGGGGGGCCCTTGCCACCGTAGGTGTCCCGCGTGGCCTCTCCCACCCCTTTCTGGAGGGGGGTCGTGGACGTGTTTTTGAGGAATTCCACGCTCTTCAAGCCGGTCCTGGGGGGGGGAGGGAGTCTTTCTCCTTCTGGACTGATGACTGGGGGGGGGGGGGGGGTTGTGCTCTCGCTTCCCGCAGCTGTATGCTTTGGCTGGGGATAAGTCGTGCTCGGTGGCGG
The DNA here is from genome assembly GCA_037367405.1 of Ottelia alismoides. Taxonomy (NCBI): domain Eukaryota; kingdom Viridiplantae; phylum Streptophyta; class Magnoliopsida; order Alismatales; family Hydrocharitaceae; genus Ottelia; species Ottelia alismoides. Next base: position 147,935 of record JAZKJV010001594.1, read on the forward strand.
CCCGCTGGAGCGATGGGAATTGGTGCCCCAGCTTTGCCGCGAATTTCTCTGATCGGAGGTTGGAGGAGTTCCTGGCTTTGCTCGATGCTGTGAGGGAGGTGGGTTGCCCTCCGGGGGGGGCGTGACCATTGGTGTTGGCGGGAGGCCCCGTTCTCGGTGAGGAAGGCTTTTGGTGCTATTGCTCGGCCGACGCCGTCGCTGTCGGAGGCTGCCATCCGGGATTGTGCTTTTATGTGGGCACTCAGGCTGCCAGAGAGGGTTGGCTTTTTCTTGTGGCTGCTCCGAAGGCAGAGGCTCATGACGAGGGACCGGTGCGCCAGGCTTTTGGGTAACATCTCCGATAGGTGCGTGCTTTGCAATGAGGCGATTGAATCGGCGGGGCACCTCTTCTTTGGGTGCTCCACAGTGTCGCAGGTGTGGCAGGGGGCTGGTTTGGATTGGTGCAACACGAGCGATCTCCCGTCTTTCTGGATGTCGCTTCAGGCAAATAAGGGGAGGCCGGTGTGGGACTTGCTCCTGCCTATCGCCATTCTGTGGGCGATTTGGCAGGGGAGGAATGATCTTTTGTTTTCGGGACAAAGGTTTTACCGGGGAGAACGTGTCGATTTTTGCTAGTCACCTGGTCGTGGATTGGCCATTGTAAGGGTGGTGGGTTGTGCGTTGTTGGGGCTTCGTTTTTTCGAAGCGTGGCTGTTGTCTTTCCCTCTTCTTTTCTCTTTCTCTTTTTGAATAAATTTTGATGGAACGTGCACCTTCGAGTGTCTCCCCCTTTGCTTCTGGATTTCAAAAAAAAAGAGTTTATTAGCTTTCTTCTTCACCTATAGTACTCTAGGAGGAGACCCGTTAAGACCTCAGTCTAGTGATCAAAATCTTAATCATTGATGACGTTGTCTCAACCCTCTCTCGTGTACCTCCACATGCCCTTAAATTTACCCTATAAATTTGTTACTTATAATACTTGAAATATGAACATGTTGAAAAATTCTCGCTAGAGGATTAACAGAGGGGTGTGATAAATAAAAGGCACAAGAGATCCATAACAATTGTTGCATGAAAATCCTCGTCCATTGGATTGTGGATAGGAAAATGATCCAATTAAGATTCTGAAGTTGATGGGGCCATGCTTGCTATGTAAAATCATAATTTGTTATCCATCAACCCTAACTCATCAATGTCTGAGAAGTCAGACATGAGTTACATAATAACCAAGTCGACCACACATTTGGTTAGTCTTCCATACTCGAAGGTCACTGTTGTCCTCATGTGCATTAGAGATTTTGACATTTTGTCTATCGATCCGTGCAACGATACACAACTAATTATTAAGTTGTCAAAATAATGTTTTAAAATCATCACCAAAACCTTGTGCGCTTCCAATTATTCATGGCGGTGATGTTGGACTTGGTATGATCGGTTGGTCATTTGTCCAGTTGATGACCTTTAGTTCCTTGAAACCAGAAGTGGCATCTTCGATTACCTGATTCATCTTGCAAACTCCCCTATGACTCATCTTAGTCTCCTAGACCAAAGCATTGTTGACACTCGAATCTCATATACATGATACAACTTATGGATTTTTCACTTGCGCCCTTTAGAGATTGTGCAAATATTTTTTACCTTGATTCGGTCTTTACCGACCTAGTGGAGGTCTCTACCATGGCCTCAAATTTCAGCGAAATTCGATCGAATTTCTGTCGAATATCGATATCCAGTCGAAATCGAAATTTGACCGAAATAACCGAAATGACCGAAATATGGGGGTCCTAGTACAAAAAATGACCGAAATGACCGAAATTCCGATCGAAATTCCACCGAAATTCCATCGAAATTCTGTTTTGGTCGATACCGAAATGGTGACCGAAACCGACATTTAGGGCCTTGGTCTCTACCTTTTTTGCAATAACATTAGTTCCCCTACCTTCTTGCGTCGTCCACAGTTATACACTGTCACTTCGTCTCGCAAACGAATGTTATTTTTGGGCATGTATAATTGGAAAAAATAGGGGAATACAATTGTGATTATATTTCTTATTCCTTCTTCATCTTCTTCTGTCATATAAACTTTCAAATGTAATTTGCAACATAACCCTTCTTGTCTTGGATATGCTTTTTGGAAGTGTATTTGTGCCGTGGTGTTGCTATTATCGATGCCTTTTCATCCAGTCTTGGGAGATGGCTAGTCTTTTGCATTCTGTACAGACAATTGGACATTGGAAGGAGATCTGTCAACTCGCTTCCTACGCATGTATGTGCTGCCTCCTAGTTCTACACATGATGCAATGGTGTCGGAAGTTTGGTCTGGTAAAACATGGGCACCAACTTTCAATGGGATGTTGTTAGTCTAATGAGTACTCAAGTATGTTGATCTTCATGTCATATTGAATAATCAACTTGGCCCCGAGGTGTGGGGGGTTGGTGGAGATCACTAAGTGTAGAGAGATGTGCTTTTACTATGAACAAGGTGTATATATGTAGCGGTAGTCCTTCATAACCGACACATTGGAACATGGTTGATGACTGCAGATTTATGAGTGAGTTGAAGGTGCCATCTCATATCAGAGTCTTCTTATCCTGATGTGTAGAATGTGCATTTTGACAAGAGACCGTTGCTCTAGGTATGTACTAGATGGATAAGACAACTGCCCTCTCTGCGGGGTTGCGTTAGTTTCAATTGACTTTTTTTTGCTTGTGAGAGATCTAAAACTATGTGGTAGGGCTTGCAAATCAGATGGGTCGGCTGTGAATTTTGGAACTCACTCCTCATTGATAGATCCCGTGGCAGTGGTGAGATGCTATGTTGCTCCCCTTTGCGATTATGTGGGCGATTTGACTTTTTCATAAAGGGGTTATCTTTTCCTCTGATCGTTTTTATGGTGGGAATGTAATCTTCCATGCCAAGACTCTCCTCATGTCACGACTCCTGTAAGGTAACCCTGATATTTTTCCAATAGTTAAATATATTTGGGGCGGGTACTTTTGCATTTCTTCCCTTTTTTAGTTTAAAAAACTAACTTTAGACGTGTTCTATATAGTATTAATACCATTAAAAATGTTATGATCATTTTAACTTTCTAAACAAATTATGCTTGTTGTACAATTTAAAAACCACATAATGTCCATGTCATGGAAAAGGAGACATAAATATGCAGAAATCTACTCTCATTGAGGCAATCTAAAATGAGCTCTCAAGAATAAGAGAGAAACCAATAACTAAAACCCAACTGCATTTTTTCAGTCACATCCTACTAGTACATAACGAGCTTTAGAAAAAGGCCTTCTTGGTCGGTCATATGATCGATGTAAAGTCACACGTGTGAGGAAGAAGATGAAGACAATCAGGGCGGTGCAACCTCATCGGTGGGAGGCAGGGGGTACATGGGCCTTGGGGGGGATCTCCTGTGAGTTGTGTTGAGGGAGCTCCATCCCCTCGTCATCCTCGGAGGGTGTGGTGCAACAACAAAGAAGATCTTAGATTTGACGACGTGGACGAGGGCACGGACCTTCAGTGATGGGAGGATGCCATAGCAGCAGGAGAGGATGTCCAGGAGGCAACATGGGATGATGTTGCAGGTGCGTTGCTTGTGTGGCCAGATGCGACTCCCATACAAATCCTCTCTCCTCCCCTGTCCTCCTTTATCCCCCAGTCCCATTAACAAGCCACCTCGATTCCTCCATCCCTTCCCTCTTGTCAGGTTAAAGGGATGGTGAGCGACACTATTTTGGTTAGTGTTGGCTTCGTCGCCCTGCATTGAAATGAGCGTTGGTGCAGTTGAAGGGGGGTGTTGATATGGGGTTCAAAGGTGATCGCTGATGCAGTGGTGGATGCATAGCATATCATGGTGGTGGTAGTGTGCGGTTTGCAATGAGTGATGTCAGCTTTAGTGTTGTTCACCGAAGAATAGGGGTTTGAGGAGCAATGAGGGAGGATGATGCTCAAGGGTAGGAAAGTGTTGAGATGATGGAGGGAGGGGAAACATCGGGGGAGAAGAAGGCATCTGGTCAAGAAATCTAAGGGGACAAATGTAATAGAAATTTCTTAACTAGACCTTGATTGGATTAAATCATGGGTTGATTCATCTTGTAGAAGGTTAAATTAATGGAATGCACAAACTGTTAATGATGCAGGAAAGTATAGGGGTAAGAGTGTTATTGCAAAAAAGGTAGGGGCAAAAGTATAACTACACAATCTCGGGAAGGCGCAAATGTCAAAATCCAACCCCACCATTCTATGCTACTTCATATCTCTATACCCCATGACATTTCATGGTAGAGCCTTCATTGATCTTTACGGGAGCGTGCATTCCTTCATCCTTGTAATCTTGGGCGCAGTTCACCACAACCTCTGTTGCAAGTTTGCATTTTTTTTGTCACTGTATTGGTGCCATGCTGCATCTTCGTTTCTAGTGCCTCTCATTTTTTTTGAGAAGTAAAAGGGTGGTCTTTCAAATTGGGACCCTCTGCAGTATACCTATGTTATATATAATTCGTAAAGTTACAAAAAGTTTCCAAAAGTCACATGCTCCAAGCTTTACATAATGCTCGACAATGCTCGACCACATTCTTAGAATAGAAAGTATCCCCCCAAAAATGACGTCATTTCCTGCACACCACATCGCCCATAAAGCAACGAAAATAAGAGATGAGCTCTTTGGCCAGATCCATAAACCGATATCCATTCCCTCCAGAAACCTGAACTGCTCTGCCGAACATGCCCCTGAATCCCTGCCCCGCACCAAACCAGAACCGAACAGGCGCATGAGAAGAAAAGGTGGTCCAAATCTTCCCCCGCCTCCCCACAACTATCGTATACGTCGTCCACCGCCCCCAACATCTGCCGCCTTCACTCTTTGGTGAGAATTCTGCCTCGCCGAATGAACCAAAGGAAAATCTTGATATGGATCGAGGCCATGCATTTCCAAATCAAACGCATGTCCGCAGCCATATCTTCCCCATACAAGCAACATGTCACCTCCCATCTTCTTTCTGCTTCTTGCAACGCCACCCTGCTTCCTTGGGGCTTCAGCTGTGCCTGTGCCTGATGTGCCTCAACATCGTGCGATCATCCTGCAAGGTGGTTATATGTAATTATGTATGTTACCTGAGCCTAAAAAAAATTATGTATGTTACCTTTGGGCTGAGCTCTTTTAAAGGGTTAGTAAGATGCTTAACACTATTGGATATTTTGTGTTTGGACTTTTAGGAGGGTTGAAATGATAAATGTGATATGGTGTACGATATTATTCATATGTTATATCGATTATATTCATGAATCATGATCAAAATATGTTGATGTTGTTGATTTTTTAAATTAAGGTTGTTGGAAATATTATATTACAGGAAATATGGGACCCACACCATATATTCTACCATAAATGCAGGGATATATGTGGGAGTAACCCATACACAAACAATGCTTGAATCTTTGGTATCCTGTCTACCCTTGGGTAAAACGGTAACTAAACGGGCCCATAGGCTTAGGGGTTACATAATCTCCAAAAAAAAGCAAGGGGAGAAAGGCCTCTGGTTTCTATCAAATGAATCAAGTCCTCTACTATCCAAAATTGGATCCTCGCGTTAGAATAGGATTCAGCCCAACTCAATGTGAGATCCATTTGACTCCTCAATTTAAGGAAAAACGACTTGCTTTTACACTATGCATACCTTCAATCTATCCACGTACTGACGCCATCGGAATTATTGCGCTAGTTATCTCTGTTTGTTCCCTCCTCTCAAAAGTAACCCATAAGTATGCCTGAAAAGGAGGCGGTAATCCTTGATTCTGGAGATTTGTCACTTTATGCGTTTCGTTATTTGTAAGTGTGCATTCGATACATCACTCGTCATCAATAATATTTTTTACAAAAAGATGATTCATTGTGGTTGCCCTTCTGGCAATCTTCTGCATTTTTTGTTACCATGTCAAAATGTACTGAAAATGGGTTAAATTGTAGCCATATGTGGAGTTGTAGGTCAGCATTCTTTAGTACTTTTTTTGAAAGAAGTACTAAGTAATACGTATAATCACTTAACTGTGCAAGATTTTGATCATCTTTGCCACTTATTCTTACCCTTTTGTCATAGTTTTTTTTTGTATTTTATTCTGTGAGCATGAATATATGTTTTGTACCTTTTTTTCTATAGACATGGAAGATTTGAGAAGATTTGCTTCAGAAAAGGGTGCTGCTGAAGCCAATGATTTAAGCCATTGGGACTTGAGTTTTTGGAGTGAAAGGCTACGGGAAACCAAGTTTGATATTAATGAGGTAGGTTGATTGCGTTGTTATCAAAAAGTATGGAGCAGTCTCCCTCTTCTAATTTGGATGTTGGAATTTCTCTCGACCTTGACATGCTTACGCTATCCTTTTTTTGAAGATAAATTCTCTGACTTGGTTTGTTATTTTGTTCTTGCCATTTCATCTGGCTTTTAAAACTTTTACTAGAATATGCTGAAAATCGAGATATTGGCTACACTTTGATTGAAAGAAGAGGACACAAATTTAGCGCAAGATATCATTTGGAATCTGCATCAATCTGCTCACATATTGCGACTTTGAAGAGTGAAACATGTAATAAGTCTAAAAGATATGAGCTGTAGTAGAAAAAAGATGGAAATGTGAATAATAATAAATCATATAGTAGTAGGCGTAAAAATCGTTGAATGCTAAGAAGTTGTTTGATCAGATCAATTGCAAGAAAGACATTGCACTAAAGAATATGTAGCAATGATGAGTGTGTGATTTAACCAGTTAATGCATATCATGGGTTTTTCCCATGAAATGAAATTTTCTCCTACCAAAGAAGACTCGGTACTACGTGTAGAGGAATTACCATGTATGTGTCGGAAGAAGATGGCTCGGTTCCATCATCACTCCTTAGTTTTCTTTACCACGTGTTGCATGGAAATTTTCAATTTCTTAAAAGTTTGTCAAAAATTTCTTGGATCAAAGATTCAAAATTATTGATGGGTTTGGCACTTCTTTATCTAAATTCAATAGGGAAGTCTACCCACTTTCAAGAAGTTTACCTTTAACTTTATTTTTTTTGAAACCAAACTATGCTAGGGTTTTTTTTCTGCAATGTTTTTATGTGATTGATTTTTATCACGTACTTAATGGTGTAATATACTATTATTAGAAGGAAGCCTGAGGACACTTTAGGAGAAACTTCAGATGTAAACATGGCTGTAGGGAGGGGGGCAAGTAATTTCCTCGAAGTGATTGTAGTGGGGTGATTTCAAGAAAGACATATGGAATGACATGGTTAAAGATACTGTTTTTTAAATGTTGCTAAAGAGTAGGATATCACATGGCAAAGTCTTAGTTTTTGGTTCTATGAAAAAAGCATAACACATGTCAACATATCTCTTTTCTAGAAGGCAACCTATTCTATTCTCCCACACCTTCCCTTGCTTTTCCACCCTGTGCTCGGAGATATCTGCTCTGTTTTTTGGTTGAATGGACAGATGGAGTGTTACTGGTTTTCCATTTCCTTTGGCTATATGCATTAGCCACTGATCAAGCTTCAACAGTTTCTGATTGTTGGGTAGATGATGCGTGGATGCCCAACTTTCACTTAGAATTTTTGGGCAATGGTTTCAAGAGTTCATGCAACTCTTAGATGATACTGGTTCTTTGGATGGTCCACAGGAAAGGCCGTGGCAATTGGATTTGGAGAGATGGTGCTTTCGTTATTTAAACCCTTGAGTATAATAAGTATAATTAAATTTTGAAGGATTGATGCAGCTTACGAGACATCGTCATTCAGATTGCTTTGTTTGAAATTGATGATGCTAATAATTGCTCTGAAATAGAGAGACATGAAGAAGAAGATTTTGTCTTTGAAAATGATATATTGACATGTGGAGATGTGGCAAGGGCACTTGGAGTTTTAGAAGTAAGACATGACGTAACATGTGGTCCCGCTTGGATATGCCATGGTTGAGATGAGCTTTGTATGAGGAGTTCTGGAGTTCGATGGCATCGATTTGTTGTGATGCACACGACATATGCTTACGTCCTCGATTCGTCTTATGGGTTATTTAGCTCTCTCGAAATGGAGTTGTATTTCAGCTGGAAATCTTCTATGTGGAGAACTTGTTGATCTGGTCAGAGTGTTGTATGAGGCTTGGTCTATGTAAACATATTGTCATATGCTTAATTAAATATATTTCAGGGTGTGACTCACCTCGAGCTCACACCTATTTTCATCTCAAAAAAATGTACCAGACAAGAAACAAGAATTAGAGAAACTATAATTGGATCTTGATCAAGACGAGTTTTTATTTTGCGTGATAATGAAGATAAATAATAAAAAGAGATTAGAGGTGGATGTGAAGATGGTGCTGAAAATACTAATTTTGATGAGGAACTTACATGGTCTATAACTATTTCAGTCTGTACTATTTGTTTCACTTATGTGTTTGTCGTTTATAGTTTGAAGTTTGAACTTTGTTGTGATGTGAGACAGACTTGTTCTTTTCCTTGATTGTTGTACGAATTATTGGTGGACATGCTTATTTTTTATACCTTTTCTAGTTTATGGATATGGATGTTGGCATGTGAATAATAGACATGTCCAGAGTGAAAATAACATAAATGCAAATGCTACAATGTATATGTGGTCATACAAAAAAGATCGGATTCGAAACTATGTGTTCAAAAGGAAAGTTTGTTTAACTTCAATAGAGAATGAGATGAGAGGGAATCACTTAATTTGTCTTGACGTTTGCAAATGAGGCTGGTTGTTGCATCGGATATAAATTGCGGGATTTGGGATGTTGAGCTGGCTAAGAGATAGCGAGGAAGGCCCAAGAAGTGTTGATATTTGAATCTAAGTCCGAGAATGACCCGAAATAGATATGAATGGAGGCAAAGAATCTATAACCGACTCTACTTGATGTGGGAGAAGACTTTGTTGTTGTTTTCGAGTTTATGCTTTAATGATTTTGATATTTGAAGTTTGAACCTTGTTCCAAATTAATGGAGGATAAGCTTCAACTTATTGACGTTTGTATTTTTTAACGGCTAAAAATCAATTTAGCTACACTTTGTAATTTATTATAAGAATATATTTTCTAAGGATATGCTATTTTTTCTAATGAGTGTGCACACATTATTTTTTAAGGATATGCTACACTTTGAAGTAGTTAGTCATTTAGGAATCCATTAGGATTTCGATTTGAGGTTAATTTTATTCTCTGTCTATTTTTATAATCTTGCCCCTCCCTATATACAGGGTAGTAAATATTATTTGTGGAACAAGTTATGAAATCATGAATTGAGTTTTGATTTAGAGAGAGTCTCTACTATTATCATCTCCTTCCTTATTTTTCCATGATTTCTCCTCTCATCCCAATTTCTCCCTCAACCTACGATCCTTCGCACTGATTCCTCCCTTCGCTTATTTGGGTCCTTGTCTGCATCAAGTGGTATCATAGGCAATGCTTCTAGATCATTGACATGATTTAACGATCATTTGAAACACACATTCAAGATCGAAGAAAGAAGAGTTCGTCATTTATCCTATTGTCAATATATATATATTCAGATATTCAACTTTTTATCGTTTAAATAGCCATAGTTCGCACGGTTCATTTTCTGACAATCGTGAATCATGTTCTAATATGTTGAGTTCATTAGAAGAGATGCAACTTCGACTACAAGGCTTCGAAAAAGAGTATAATAGGGAATCTGGTGTCCATATTATATGACACCCCCACAACGAGGTGAATACAATAATGAAAAAAATAAAAGGTTATCCACTCTCTTTAAATCCTCCGGCATCATCTCCAACCTCTTCGTATGTGCACCTCCCATTTCTATATCTCACAAACTATGTTTTCATCAATGGTTTTGCAGCAATTGCTTTCTTGGGAGGACAACCACCATTTCGAGGTTCACAACAAGATGACTCTTTACAACATGCTTGCCATCGAACCATTTTTTCAAAACTCCGAGACACCGACAGAGGATGTGGTTGACGATATGTCTTCTCCCGCTCGACCTCGCATATGGAACATCCTATGAGAACATTGCTGTTGCTCATCCCTCCAGGGTTGCCCTAGCTCCCCGAACAATGATTGTAGGTGAGGAAACCACCAGCATAAGCTATCATCAGCACAGTCACTCTCCATGTTTATGGGTGGGGCATCAAGAAGCTCAACGACCAATTTCCTCTCCGCTACGAAAAGCTTCATTGCCTCCCAAGCTTCGAAGCCTTGCTCCCCAACGTGATTCACGATAGTCAAGATCACTGGTATCAATGCGTTTCAGTGCTAGCCCAACAATTGAAATCGAAGAAATCACTTTATTCATCGATCCTACCACACTAACCTTTGATCTAGGCTTCACTGTTGTAGCTTTCAAAGCTGCTATCGACATCGCCTTAACCCTAAGACACTTCGTCGTCACTGCGTGAACCTCTGCAATCACTGTTGCTCCATCGACCATGTTGCCATCGCCACACGTTTATCCCCTACCATTACCATGTAGGCGGAGATCAAGAACCCCTAAATAGGGTTGGGATTTTTCTACATCGAGAGTCAAATCCCTTAAAAGAGACGTATGTGCGGCTACTTTGGGAATATTACAAAAACACATGTCCACCAAAACCTTTGTATCTAAAGGTTGAATTTGAGAGGCAAATAAAGAAGGTATGTTATTTAAGTCAACGTCTTAAATATCGAATTTCGATTTCGTTTCGGTAAGCATGGAAAGAGAATTTTGATGGAATTTCGGTGAAATGGTCTGAAATTTAGGAAATTACTTGAAAATTCATTTTTTTCTAAAACAAGTTTTTTAATATTCTTTAACTCAATAAATAATATCGAAACATACGTTTTTTTTGCTAATAGTAAGATATTAACTTGATATGTTACATTAAATTTCCATCCAATTGCTCCAACATTAAAAAAAGTTGTTCGCTGCTCAGAACCAGAACAAGATTTGGAACCGAGATGAGAAGCCATTAGTTTCACCTCTTGAACATGAAGAGAATGGTGACATGTGCTATAATAACCGAGAAAAAACATAAGCCAACAAAGAGTTCCGGTAAAGTGATATCTTATGTAATAAATTGAAGATCTAAATGATAGTTTAGAGCTTGTATCTAACCAAAATATTTTCAACTTAGAAAAATATTTGATTTTAGAAATAAAATAAGACACACACATATACACCCAAAAACAAATCTTTTGAACATGTATATCTAATAAATGCATTGTATAACTTGTGATCCTAAAATATATGCTATACAAGACTTGAATAAATCGATTAACACCAAGAGACTACGTAACATTCACAAGCACAATCTATATCCAACATGATAGTCGGCAAATACTTATAGTCACAAGACTTAGACGGTTGTTAACAACCTAACACTCGCACAACTGCACATACTCCTTGTAGTAGAGAGAAGCCGCAAAATAGCAAAGCCTTAAATTTCATTTGATTTCGTTTCACCACAGTGTTGAAATAGAAATCTCGAAGAAGTTTGGTGAAATCATCGGAAATCTTGAGAATAACTCTAAACTCGACTTTTCCTAAAACTAAGGTTTTTAAATATTCCTAAGGTTTTTAAATATTCCTAAATCAAGAAATAAAGGAGAAATTCATATTTATTTGTAAATTATAATTGCAAATATAAGTTTTAAAGTAATATCATCATCATAATCATCACACATGTTGATATGTAGGGCAACGTATTGCCCAGAGTCGGAACTGTATGCTAAACTGAAAGAGAAATTCTTGATAATTACCTTGTCAATAAGAATGATGTGACACATATCATAACTACTAATCACAACATCTGTATCATAATAAGAAAGAACGAAACTAATATTAAGCTCTTTAGTTTTAACTCTTAAATCTTGTGTATAACTGGTTTGGTTTAAATTTAGATCTAAAATTTAGAAATTAACTAAAGCATCTTCTTCAAACAATGCATTTTAGGAATAATGCACTCTAAGAACTCAACACATTGACGAATAAATAAGTGAAAATTTATTATATATGCAAATTTTGATGAAAATGAAGGGTCGATTCCCTTATTTTGTTGTTTTGTCGAAATAACATGCAATCTCAATGAAATTTCGCTGACATTTCTCTGATATTTCGTTGAAATCTTGGAGAAAGAAACAAGGTAGCATTTCGATTTTGGTTACCTAGAGAAATTGAAATTTCAGAGAAATTCGATGGAATTTCGTTGAAATTTGTGGTCATGATTTAAGTGAAAGGGTATAAATATTGCATCTACACCCTCTGATGGAGAATAATTATAAAATGAATGCTATAGGTAAATGAGATCAAAATCCTATTCCTATTAGAATTGGTGGCTTTTTCGAATTCATCTTGGTGTTTTTCATTCGTTTGTGAGCCCCTTCAATGGTCACCTTCGATCGTTTGTGAGTCCCTTAGGAGGTGACTGTTTCCGCTGTGGCTCGACGACTCATTGGGCACGGCAGTGCCGGGAACCCGTCAGATGCTTTCGTTGCCGATGCTCTTCGCACACATACAGAGCGTGCCCCATGAGGTTGGAGGGAGGTCTAGGCTTAGAGATGCTGATCGGAGAGGGAGGTGGCTCGAAGGCCCTGTTCAAGGGTTCCTCTGACGTTGGCATTGTTGCGACAACTCGGTTCCGTGGCGATGTGGCTCAAGTGAGCCCTTGGCACGTGGCGGCGAGGGGTCTTAACGTAGCCGAGGAAGGTGAGTTGTTACGAAGGTCGAGGGAGAGGGGACCTCACTACTGCGGTGGAGAAGGTTGCGGGCCCATAATGGGTTGCTGGAGCCCAAGCCTCTGAATTGGATTCATGTGAAGGGGCTCCCTTTCGTTGGGCAGAGCTTGCTGGAGATTGGAGTGTCGGGAGCTCCTGGATGGTATCGCTTGAGGTGGTTGGGGTCGAGAGCGCAGGCTGCCGATCCGAGGAGTCGTTGGATACTATCCTACAGGTGATGAGGCTTGGTTTGGAGAGGTTGGGGTTATGGAAGGTTGTTTCAGAGGGGAGGATCTTACATCTGAAGCTCGCGATGGCGGGGCATGCTTTGCCGACTCATGGTCTGGATAGTTTCTTTGACAATTGGGTGGAGGAAGATCCGATGGTGGAGGAAATCCCAGCGCGTGGTGGCCAATGGCTCGACCAGAGAGGCGACACATCGGTTGTCTGGTGGGGTGGCGTCGTCTCCGGAGAAGACTCCTCGATTTCCGCCAAAGATATGTTTCGGCACGATCTCCGTGGAGCAGTTTTCGAGGCCCGCGACGGTTCGTATCCCAGATTTAACTCATGCTAACGCTTGCTACGTGCCTTTTGGTGCTAACACACCGCCCGAGTTCGGTGTGTCCAACACGTCCTTTCGCACGGGGAGTCCGGATCCTTAGCCGGTCCGGAGCCAAGATCCGAGAAGCCTTTCGGGTATACACGCCCGTTTGGGGACCAGTGGCCCGGTAACGGGTCAAGGGTGGGTTTCACCCGCATACCATTAGCCCTGTCTACTTAGTCAGATCCGCGGCATTAATTCCTTTAGACTCGCCTGCTCAACGCTTTCTTTGTGATAAGGTACCCCCCATAAGGAGGGCGGTAGGTGGTGCACCCATCCTCACGCTGAGACGGCTTCATCGCTTGGATGGTGGGGGGGTGGGGGGTGGAGGCTTGGCCGAGCGTGGGACTTCCGCAATTGGCTCGTTGGAAGCGGGGGGTGCTGGGAAGACTCTGACGGTAGTGGGTGTCTCGAGGGAGGCAACAGTGGAGGGGGGTTTGATTTGGACGCCTAGGCAGGGGTCTCTGCAGGGGGGCTGGTGGTGCTGCCGTCATTGCAAGTAGGACTCATTGAAGAGAATTTTCTGGAGGAGGACAAGGACAGGGGGACTAGTGGTGGCCCTTTGGGAACCGATGGTGAATAATGGTAGTGGGGGGGGGGGGGGCTAGATTTGGAGCGTCATACACGAGGAAAGACACTTGCTGATTTTAAAGGAAGAGAGGATGGTAGCTCTTTCGCGTTGGTGGTTCGTGAGGGCCCCAAAAATCGCTCTCTTTCTGGAACGTCCGGAATGCAGATCCCACTGAATCGGTACAATGTTCAAGACAAGAGTGTTGCCGGGCAACTGGGTGTGGTCCGGCTAAAGAGTTTGAGCCAGGTCGTTTCTTAATGAAGTTTCTCTCTTGGAATGTCATGGGGTTGGGCCGCCTCGATAAATGGTTGGGAGTCAAGAATTCGATAATGGAGGTTGGTGCAACCGTTTTTCTTCTTCAAGAGATGAAGCTGTCGAGGTGCGATGAATCTGTTAGGAGGTGTTTGGGTGTAGGTTGTTTGAGCTGCTGACGGAGTCGAAGTCTCTGTTTTGTTTGTCGGTGGGGCTGAAAAGAAGGACAGATGGTTTGTGCTTCCTTGTGACCAACGTCTATGGCTTTATGGGAGCTGAGAGGGGGTCTTTGGAGGTTGAGCTAGAGCAGCTGGGTTCTTCAAGTACGACTAGGGTCTAGATTATTGGTGGCGACTTAAATGTGACTTTACTTCTAGATGACAGACCGCAACAGGGTGGTGGAAGGGATCTCGGGTCGAAGGATTTTCAGAGAGTGGCCCACTCCTTGGGCCAGTCGATTACTGATGCGTCTGGTTGCGCTTTCACTTGGAGGAATGCAAGATCGAAATCCAGACTGGATAGATTCTTGATGTCATCAGATGGGGTGGACTTGTTCCCACTTTTTCGGGCTTGGGCACTGTCGCGGGCTCATTCTGACCACACGACGATTCTTTGGTCGTCCGGTGAGGAGAAGAGAAGCAGGTTTTTCGCTTCGAGCGGATCTGACTCTTGGAGGAGGGTTTAAGGAGGTCGCTGAGAGATGGAGAAGTTGGTTACCTGTGGGCTAGACCGTCACTAGGTTGATAACAAAGTTGTGGTTGCTAAGGTCCTTCCTTACAAAGTTCAGTAGGGAGGTGACTAGGCGGAGGGCTAGGAAGGGAGAAGCCCATGTAGGGGTGGTATGTCTGGATGGGCTTGATGATGAGAGGGGGATGGACCAAGTGGAAGGGGCAGAGAGACTTGGCTTGCTTGAAGAATTGTTGCTGGAGGACAGAAAGGAAGAGGTGGAGTAGAGGCAAAAATCTAGACAAAGGTGGTTGAAAGAGGGTGACACCAATACGAGGTTTTTTCACATAATGGCATCTGGGAGGAGGAGAAGAAATTACTTGCAAGAGATTAAGATTGAAGGAGTGAGAGTCTCGGGGGATGAGCAGATTGGCAATACGTTATGTGGCCATTTTGTTGAGGCTTCATGAAGGAGGAGGGGGAAGGTTGGGGCTAGCTAGGAGGAGGGTTGGAATCTTTGATTGGTGAGAAGGTGGAGAGTTTGGTGGTACCTTTTCTGAGGTAGAATTGAAGAGGGCGTTATGGGGGATGAATGCAGATGGTGCTCCAGATCCTGACGTCTTCTCAATTTTGTTCTACCACGAATTTTGGGAGTTGGTGAAGGAAAAGGTTTTGGAGGTGCTGAATGAATTCAGAGAAGGAAATAGAGGCTTCGAGAAGGTAAATCCGACGTTGCTGTTCCCCCTTCCAAAGAACGACTCCTATGTGGGTGGAGGATTTCAGACCTATAACGCTTTCCAATGGTCTATACCTTATTGTGGCTAAGTTACTGTCAAACAGACTTAAGGTGGTTTTGGACTTGGTGGTACTTCGGTGATAGTCAACGTTCATTCTGGGGCGGCAGATGGCAGGCGGGTTGTCACGGCGTCGGAGATTTGTCTTGTGTGGAAGCAGTCGAAGAAAAAGGTGCAGTATGGAAGATCGATTACGCCAAAGCTTATGACTATATTGAGTGGAGGTTCTTGTGGTTATCTCTACGACGGAGAGGGTTCTCTAAGATCTGGGTGGAGTGGATTAAGAGATGTGTTACTACCTCATCTAACTCGATTTTGGTGAATGGCAAGTCGGGGGGTGGCTTTTTCCAGCCAGGGGAGTTCATCAGGGGTGCCCCTTGGCTCCTATGCTCTTTGTTCTGGACCTCTGGTGGGAGATGCCCTTGTTGTTCTGTTTAGGCGACCTGTAGAGGCAGAGTGGTGTGAGGGCTTTCGGTTGGGGAATATCTCTATCCCTTTGCTTTAATATGCTGATGATACGGTCCTATTCCTTGGTGGAGGAACAAAGTTGCAACGCGGCCCACCTGGTTGACATTTTTAGCAACCTATCTAGTCTTGTGATCAACATGTACAAGTCAGTGGTCATTACGTTTGGGATGGATGACATGGAACATGTTAGATTCGTGGAGTGGGCAGATGCCCCTGGGGGAGCTTCCAATCTCATTCCCAGGATTGCCTTGGTGGCTGGAAGATTAAAGAAATCAGATTGGGGCAGTGTTGTGTAGAGAATGGAGCAGAGATTGGCTGGTTGGAAGGCGGTCACATTATCTAGGGGTGGGAAACTGATTCTCATGAAGCACGCTCTCTCGACCATTCCTATATTCTTCTACTCCACGAGGCTGATGCCGGTGGGGGTCAAGAGGAAAGGTGAGTCTCTGATGAGGACTTTCTTTTGGTCAGACGGAAAGCAACAGAGGTCCGGGTTGCATCTAGAGTGCTGGGATGATGTGATGGAAGGGCATGCTAACGACAGGCTTGGGGTACGTGATGTTGAATGCATGAACCATGCGTTGTTGGCCAAATTGGTGATTAAGATTTGGGGCTCCTCGCCCTTACTGGCGGCCAGGCTTGTGCGGAACATTTATGGTGTCAGGGGTGAGTTGGTGGTTGGAAGGAAGAGGTTTGAGTAACCGTTGTGTGCTGGGATTCATGTGGTTTTACCGTCGTTAACACATAAGCTAAATCCAAAGGTGGGGGATGGTCATTTATTCAGATTATGGTGTGATGACTAGATGGTGGATGGAGCTCTTGTAGATAGATTTCAGAGAATTTTTGCTTTGGCTTCGTCGAAGGAGGGCACTCTTTGTTAGGCGTCGGATTCGGGCTTATGGTTGCCAGTATTTGTTTCGGATCTCTTAGTGCAACACATGGAGGATTTTGTTAGGTTGCAGGCGGAGATTCCATCGCCAGTGATCTTCACGCAGGACGCAGATCATTTTGTATGGGAGTGGGCATGATTTTCAGTTAAGAAAGCGTATATGCGATAAGGATAGTGGCAAGGGAGTAGGATGCAGAGCTTTGTCAGGACATAAAGGTGGTGTTGGCAACCAAGATCCCACGGAGTCAAGATTTTCCTGTGGTGTCTGAGAAGAAATCGTCTGTGTGATAAAGCGAGGAGGGGGAGGTTTTTTGGGATGGCGAGCATATAGTGCGACAGATGTGAGGGGATGGTTGAGGATGTGGATCATCTATTCTTCAGGTGCTCAACTTCGATGCATGTTTGGAGGGAGGCTGGGATCCCTTGGGTGGAGACTAGTGGAACAACGGTGTTTTGGCGATCGATTCGTGCGGTGAGCGTCAACTCAACGGATGATTGTTCCAAACAGTTTACCATACTTTGGGCCATTTGGGTAGGACGAAATTATCTGATTTTCAACAACCAAAGGTTTTATTCGGAGAATGTCGTGTCTCATTGTAACACGCTCTTTAATTTTTGGGCATCAAAGTAATGTACTCTAACTCTCTATTAATGAAAAGTTTGCGGCGGTGATCCCCTTCTCGTGAGTTCACCCTCTTTACAATAAAAAATCTTGGTGTTTTTCAAGTCTGTTTTTTATGGTTCCATCAATTCTTCAACCACAACGACTGATAATTTCAGGAGGATTGCATCATCATCCACATGAACACCACTTTTTGGTCCAGATATATATTTTTTTTTGACGCTCAATTGGTCCAGATATATTTTTCTAGATGAAGTCAGATGCACAAAATTTTTAACAATTGAGCCCCATGTTTAATGATGAAGAATGCACTCTACTTTATGCTCCTGGCTTGTTCTTTCAACATGAACTTGGAGGTGTCAGATCCAAGCTATCTCTGACTATGTCTGGTGATGAAGCAATTCATTATGTGATGCGTTTTTCAATGCAGTGGAGAATCAATGAAATCACATAAATTAGAGTTTTCCATCAATTTGTGTTGATAATTAAATTTTATTTCATCAAATAAATTGATACTCATTAGAATCTCAATGCTTAAGGTAGGTAGAGTTTTTAGAGTTTATTAGGGTTTCGATTTGGTTTTAATTTCTCTCTTTCTATTTTTGTAATTTTACACTACCTATATAAAAGGTTTAGTAGACTATTGTTTGGTAGCACGCTATGGAATCAAGAATTGACTTAATGGTTTGGCGAGTGTCTCCACCATTATCTTCTTCTCTCCCCCTGATTTTCTAGAGTTTCTCTGCTTGACTCATTTCCTCTTTCAGCTCATGAGCCTCATTTTTCTCTCTTCTCTCCTCGTCTCATATTCCCATTTGCACCACCACACGCATTCTCTACTCCACCGTGATTGTGTCAACTAAAAGAGGAGCACTGCCAAGAGGGTCAATGGGGCCGAGTGTTGCAGAGGTGGCTAGGTGTGGAGGGGGATGGAGGAGGGGTGCTGCAGGGTGAAGCAGGCTACAGAGGTGAATTGGGGGTGGCCGGGGGTGTGGATTTGTGTTTCCTACAGAGAGGGGGGGGGGGGGGTTGAGTGGGTTTGGGTGGAGGATCTTGGGCGCATGAGTTTGGGATGGGCAGATGCGCTCTTGGTTGGTTGTTGCGTGGAAGGGAGGAGGTCGTGGGGTGTATCAAGGGGTACTGATTGAAGAAGGGGGGCAAAGGTGGGGTAGGCGGGTAGAGGAAGAAGAGAAAACAACTAAAAACACTTGTAGCCTTCGCATTTTTTACATATATTGTTGGAAAAAGAGTACACGTGTAAGATACATATTTGTTATATTTTACTCTTTACAAGTTACACTGCTAATACATACGTTATTTATGAAGTACAGTGCAATGAGGGCTTAGTGATGGCAAGCCGATGTGCATGACTACCTTTCAACATTTTGCATGGTCTGATAGCCCAAGTGACAGTCTTGTCAAGTACAGTTTGTAATTGAATGTCGTGTTGTGCTGTTTGACATGAGTAGTTGCTTTTGATGCCTTAATGCTGAACTCTATTTGATTAGCTGCTGGCATCATTTATGTTCACCATTTAAAGATGTGAAGTTTGATGAAAATGTGTTTGGTGTTTGACATACATGACACCCTATGTTAACACAGTTTTGTCTAAAGTTGACTATTTTTTTTTTCTGAAAATGTGAGACCTTGTTCCTTTCCCGCCTTGAGGGCTTATGCTTGGCCTTGATCGCGAGGATGTTGTCTCATACCCTACATTTTTAAGCCTCTTTCCTAATTGTTTTTATGTCTAGGAAACTGATCTGCTTGTGGGCTCTAACCCACATATAAACCTTTCAATAAAAGCAAGATGCTCGGGATAAAGCTGTTTAACAGTTCTATGGCCATTGTCTTTGGTTTCCTGATTCCTGACCTGTGTACTTGCATGTTTTATGGATTTCTTGTGTCAATTTAAATCTGATACTACATCAATTGTTGGGTTGTTGATATATACATAATGCTGGTTGGGATTTATCATATTACTATCGGAAGTGATCCCTGAACGTTTACATGAATATTCTTGAAGTTTATTTTTTTCCATATTCAAAACTTCTCTTGGGATTCTGAAACCTATTGAATTTATACGTTTGTATTTACTGAATTACTTTACAGGAAGAGCTGCGTCCCTTTTTCTCTTTGCCAAACGTTTTGGATGGTCTTTTCAGTCTCGCAAACAGGCTTTTTGACGTCAACATTGAACCTGCCGATGGACTTGCTCCTGTAATGTTTTTGCCTATTATGATCTTAATTCCAACATTGCTGTTTTTTTTATAGATTTTCCTTTTTGCAGGTCTGGAATGATGATGTCAGATTTTATTGTGTCAAAGATTCAGCAGGAAATCCTATTTCATACTTCTATTTTGATCCATATTCAAGGCCTTCTGAAAAACGTGGTGGTGCATGGATGGATGAGGTTGTTTCCCGTAGTCGTGTTTTTGCACCTGATGGTTCTCCTGTCAGGTTACCGGTTGCACACATGGTGTGCAATCAAACACCCCCTGTTGGTAACAAACCAAGTCTCATGACGTTTCGTGAGGTAATTCTTCCGAGGTAGTTCACATATTTATTTGGTGTCATGTAGTGAAGAGGCTTAATGGTTTTTTAGTTTTGAAAATAGATATATGAAGCATGATACTTTTAAAATATATTTGAACCATCTGCAATACTAGACACCTAAAGGAACCATTTTATCCATCTCTGTCAACTTTCAGAACATTTCAGAACAAAACCAAAAGGAGAAGCAAGGGGACATCACTTCTAAAACAACTTGAGAACGTTCTTAGAATAAAGCATAACTATTAACCTCTCACAGCCTAGGGCTGTAGACTCTTCCTAGTAATAAGAGTAGAATTATAGGCTTCTGAGTTAGGAATACTTCTGAAACCTAAGATAGTATATGTGGCCAAAGCCCAACTCACAAAATTTTCATTCCAGGGTTAAAGAAATTCAAGTTAAATTGCTTTTTAATTTAAGGTTCTTTATCCTTTTTCGCAATGTAGGATCGGGCTTAACTTAATAGGATTATTTTGCGTCAATATCTCGAGTTCCCGCTCTATTTAATAGGTTTCTTATAGAGAAAGGAGTGATCGTTATAACCTTTTCTCTTCTCTTTGGGCTTGCTTCTCCTCATCTCCATTCCTCAAACGGGTGAAGCTTTTTGCACTTCCGCCCTCTTCCATTGTTTCTGTTCATCTGATTTCCCATCACCTCAATACATTTACATTGTTGAGGAAACCAAGGCTGGCATCATGTATGTTCGGAACACCAAAAGCATCAAACTTCAACAACCCTTGAGCCTGTCCAGAAACTGCTAACTTCCATGAGAAGATCTTATGATTACCACCCATAAGCTTCTTGTGTTCCTTAACTATGTACATAGAAACCTGGTTCACCTCCTTTAAAAATAAAAGGATTGCAACAGGAGTTTTTTTTTTGAAAAGCAAGAGCTAAAGGTATCACAAATAAATGTCTCGAGAAAGTATAAAAAATAACTTGGGAAAGTATAAAAAATAACTTGTCATATTTGAGAATCTTGTGTGGAGGATACCCATCTGTTGTGTCTTGAGACATGACTAGGAATGTCAACATACATGTGAATGTGAAACCAAGTGGACAGATTAAGCAAGCGAAGACGCATATTAAATCCGCATATATGGACAATGAACGAGGATAACAACCCATAAAATATAGTTCCCATGGTCCCACAAGACCGCATCACCAAAATATCGACCGATAGAAGAAAATCAATGCTTCTGAAAGTGTGTTTTGGTCAAGATAGAGGGTGCAATCCGGCGTACAACAAGAATTTTGATCCCTTCTTAACAGAGTGAAAATTCAAAAAGTGCCAATGATGGTCAAGATGAGAAGGAATAGAAGGCAATCATGTGCACATGAATCAAAATTTGGAAGGTATCAATCTACTTCAATGGTCTGGTGGTAGTGCAGTGTGCATACCACCCGAAAGACCATGGTGGAAATCCCCCCAGTGGGGGTTGCGCTAGGTAACCAACAAAAATGGCAAAACGTGGAAGAAGGCTACCAATTCTGGGATGGAGGCTTTGCGAGGGCTACCAAGCTTGAAGTAGATAGGAAGGAGGAAGGGTGGGCCGTTGTTTCACATAGGAAACGGGGCAAACGATGTTATCGTTGCAGCCACCATGGCCATGAAGCTCGTTCCTGTACGTCTCCACCGAGTTGTTTCATATATGGTGAGACCGGTCACCGTCAAGAGACCCGTCCGAAGGAGATATTGGATCTGCATACGGTAGAGGTAACATGTTTTAATTCTGTAGCGGTTTCTTCGTCGGCAGGCAAAGTGCAAGCGAGAGAAGTGAAATGTTCATATGCTACGGCGGTCCGAGAAGGTGCATTGATGAATGTCATGACGTGAAAGATCTTCTCATTGTCACTACACTTGTAGGGGGCTTGGAAATCAGTAAGGCTCGTGCTCGGGTTCAAGAACTTTTCGAAGGTTCTTTTACAGGAGATGTGGTTGCTTTGGATTCAAACAAATGTTGCATAAGAGTCCCATCGAAATCCGAGGCCATAAAGCTGCTACAAGACCGTCATCACATGATTTCATGGCATCACCCTCGCTTTAAGGATAGAGAGGGCACAAGAAACGATGTTTGGATAGCTCGGATCCATGGAGTCCCCTTCCTTTCTCGCTCTATTGTGACACTCAGCACGAGCTTGAGGAAGTTGGGTCGTGTAAAGAAAATTTTATCTCACCTAGTAGCTGGGTTTCGACCTGCAGGTAACATTGGTGATAATTAAAGGTCATCCCCCTCCCTCTTCGGACTCCAACCGCCTCCTTCAGGTTGGTCGTGCGTTGTCCCGCCTTCGTATCAAGGCTCTCGCCTCGCATTCCCACCGTCGGCGGCCGTTAGCATCACTGGATCGTTGTCCACGTTACTAGACTTTTGGTTTCATTCGAATGACATGAATTGGGGAGAATCACAATAGTTGGAATGTTTTCAAAAAATGCAAATCCGATGGTTTTTTAAAAATCCAGTTAAAGATGCATTTTACCAAGATAAAGGGGCTGCTGCGATGCTCAACTTTTCATCTTTGGAGGATCATGTCGATCCGCCTTCCATTTTTGAGACCCCACGGTTAGGGCTCCTTTTATTGATTCAACAGAGATCCCTCAGAACCCGGCTCCGTGAATTGGGATGAGATTAATAGCCCAATTTTGAATGCCTTCCATCATAGGCTATCAGAGGCATCAAACCCGACTAACAGAGGGTTGCCAAGCGACCCGATTACTGTAACAGAGTAGCTACTGCTTGATGACGCATCTACTGAACCCGAAGCCAAACACATGCTTTCATAACCTTTCAAGCTTCCATATATTGAGCCACCTCTGCGTGAGGGTATGTCGATGCCAGCGAAAGCTTTCGCAGATCATACCACTGAAGCACAAAACCCTATCATGGTGTTGTTTCTTTCTGAGGCGCCAATTGCTTCCTCGAGTTTGGGCCATGTGGTTATACAAACTGGGTACTCGACCTTACCTTTAGATGGAGCCGTGGTTTCAACCTCTACCAAGGGGGTGCTTGAACATACTACCGTTGCTAGGTTTTTGAAGACAACAGACACTGTACTGGAACCTGATTGGAGTACATGACTTAACCAGGCGATGGATTCACCGGAATATGTGGTTATAGGACACCTCAAGCAACCTCTACCTTCTAACCCCTTTGTGGCTGCATAATCCTCGATGTCCAACTCACATCACTATGATCCGGAAGTCGGCAGAAGGCATGCACGCTATAGAGCTAGATGAAATCAAGATATTGGAAAAGGGACCGATCAGATTATCCCAGAAAATAATGCCATGGTGGCAAAGGCGATTAGAGTGGTGTTGGCATCGGGCAACAAGCAAGTTCCCCAATGATGGTTCTAACGTGAAATGTAAGGGTTAGGGTGACTTAGAGAAGTGACGAATGATGGGGGCTCGCTTCATTGAATGGTGCTGTGTTATTGTCCTACTACAGGAGACCAAACTCTCCTCTTGTACCAATTTGTTATGGACTCTTTGGGGGTTGGCTCAATCTTCGGATACACAACTCTTGATGTAGTTGGTGCGTCTGGGGGTCTTATTCTTACATGGAAAGACAAACTCTTTAATGTTACACTCTGTAACTAAGGGCGAACATGTTTTGACGGTTCTTTTGAAGAATATTTCTACGGATTCCTAGTTGACGGTGTCATGTGTACGTGCTCGACGCCCATGCCTGATGGGACGAGCTCTGGGATGATATTCGTGAAGCAAGATTAAACTATTCGGGGGTGGCTTGGCTTATCGGGGGTGACTTTAATGTCACCCTCCTCTCTTCAGACCGTCCACGTTTGCATGTGGGCCAGGATCTTGGGTCTTCATATTTTGCCGAACTTATTGATGAGCTTGTGTTTGAGGTGTTGGATGCCACTTACATGAGGTTTATCTAGAGTAATTCCGGTTCCCGATCTCATCATGATCGTTTCCTGGCTTCTCAGGAATTCATGAATGCTTTCCTTCTGTCTTTTTGCACATCCAGACCCAGATCGAGGTCTGATCATACACCCATCATTTGGGACTCAGGGATTGAATCTCTGTTGAGGGGTTTCTTTATATTTGAACGGGCTTGGCTTCAGGAAGACTCTTTCAAGGAGATGGTCTCCAAGCACTGGAATTCCATTACTATCTCAAGGTTTACTGCTTCACGTTCGGCACAGAAGATCATTTTATTGCTTAAACATCTGTGTTCTTTCCATAAGTCGAATAGAGAGGTGTGATTGACCCCTCGTCTTTCGGCTGAGGCGAAGATTCACATATTTGATAAGTTTGAGGATGTAAGAGAGCTAATGGTTGATGAGCTAGTTAGCTGAAAGTGTTGTGGTACTCAAGATTATTAAAACCGAAGACAATAAATGAATCACTGAATGGAAACAGTGGGCAAGCAAACAATGCTGCTTAAAGATGGCGCTCAGCTGTCCCTTCGGCATCGAGAAGGAAGAGGAGAGAGAGGTGATGAGTGTGGTTAGGGTTAGTGTACTAGAGCTCCGATCTAGGACTACTGCTCTGATATCATGTTGGAAGAATTGAGTCTGTTGCTTCCTGAGAACCCTAGACTCTCTTATATAGAGGAGAGGCCTATGGGTAAATTACATAAGATGGATACAATAAATTAAAATAAAGAAAAAGTAGACAGAGGATATGGAATTATATAAATATCTCTACAAGAGCATGTAATTTTCTGTGCCATTGAGTTTGATAGTTGTGCCTTATGCCATAACATTCGAGGCCAATGGCTTTGTCTCGGTAGAAAAAGATAGCATGGTGGTCTTAGAAGAGAAATGAGATATTGTGCTTGACTTATGGATGCATAGGGCTGAGAAGTGCTCTAGAACTCACTTTTGGATGTGATGGTGATCTGAAAAATTGCTTTTACAACAGATCATGGGGCTTTCGGGGCTCTTCTGACATCAAAGATGGTATCCAGGGGACAGTGCACAACAGGTCAGAAGTCCAGGAGGACTGGTGGGCGGTACCGACGATGTTGGAGGTGCAACAGGGGCTGCTGGAGGGAGCACCCAACAACACCAACAACCACCTCCAGCGGCACCTAAAGCGCCGCCTGAGGCTCTTATAGTTCCAGTCCCGCCTCCTGCACCGTCAGCCATGGAAGGAAATATTGGGATATGTCGGCGATATATCGTCGATATATCGATATCGACATGGGACCGATATGGGTACCGATATGGCGATACATCCCGATTTTCAGACATTTTCTTCACAAAAGTTCGTCGATATGGGCGATATTTCGGCGATATATCGTCGACATATCGTCGAAATTTCGTATCGATATGATATCGAAACGATATCGAATATCGATACGGCCTTCCATGTACACAGCATTACAGTGCGCTAGTACCTTTTCACAGTATAACCGCTTCTCCTTGAAAGTGCAGTCATTCCTGCCAAGCCACATAGCCCAAAGGGCGGCAACGGGCCTGGAAACATCACCAGAGGACCCAAGCCCCGCCGATCGAATACATCTTCAAAATTGTTCCAAACTGGAAGTCTGGACCCAAGACAACCCCGAAGAATCCCATACATGTGCCGAAGATCCGCAACCGAAGAAAATGTGGTCCGCGTCCTCCACGCCCTCCTCGCACCTGTCACACTTCATATCCGACACGCCCAGCAGTCTCCCCTCCTTACTTTGTCACATAGACGGTTTCTCCTTAGGCACCAAAGGAACACCTTAACCCGAGTAGGAATCTTGGCCGCCCATATCACTTTTATGTCCACTCATAGGTCGTCACCGCTCTCCATTGCTCCACCACTCAGCTTTCGATATGCCATCTTTACCGAGAACTTTCCATCTGCCCAACCAACGTGATCCGGCTCGCCTGACATCTCCCCAACAGAGGGAATCTCAGATAGCAAACGCAAGAACTTCTCCATCCGCTGATCTGAGAGAACCGAGAGGAACCTTGGAGCCCACGACCCAGAGTCGGTCACATCCGCCTCCCGCACCCCCTGTTAGCTGCTAAAACCATCAGCCTAGGGAAGCGATGTGCCAGCGTCCCCTCCCCTTTCCAGTCATCCTGCTAAAAGCGGAAACAGTGACTATTCCCCAACCTCGGCCGAAGGAAAGGCCTGAGATTGGAAGCACGACACGAATCCCCATCCACAACGGAGACTCATGACGTTTCCTTGCAATCACCAACTCCCTAATAACACCATAGATCTTCCTCAACAACCGTAAGACCAGCGAGTCGGATGAGCCCCAAATCTGCACCACCCATTTAGCAATCAATGCTTTGTTCATCAATTCCACATCTCGAACACTAAGATCCCCCTCCGAAACGGATACAACTAGATCCTTCCAAGCAACCAAGTGTAAGCTCCTCCCTGCTTGCCTCCCATCTGACAAGAAAAAGGATCTCATCATAGCCTCCACCTTCTGCGGTTGGAACCATCCTCCCTCTGGCCTTCCGTTAACCAACACAGAGCACGAGCTAGTAGTGACACATCTCTTGATCCAACGAATCCCCTCTTCCAGAAACCCCCTTCTCTGCAGCGATACCCACATGAACTTCCAACTGACACAATCGTAGGCCTTGGCGTAGTCAATCTTCTGAATGACACCTTTCTTTGTAGACCTCTTCCACTCAAGACAAGCTTCCAAAGCAGCGACGATCCCATCCGCCATACACCGTCCATGAATGAACGCATATTGTGCAGGTAAGACAACAGAGGTCAAAACAGCTCTAAGTCTGCTCGCAAGCACCTTGGCGACAATGAGATAGATACCATTAGATATAGAAATAGGCCTGAAGTCCCCACCCCCCACAGGTGTCTCCTTCTTTGGCAGAAGAAAGATCAAGGCCTTGTTAACTTTCTCTAAACCCCTGTTGGCACTCCTGAATTCGTCCAACACCTCCAAAATGTCACCCTTCAGCAGCTCCCAGAACTCCCTGTAAAAAGATATAGAGAAGCCATCAGGGCCAGGAGCCCCGTCCACATTCAGATCCCAAACAACCCTACGGACCTCCTAAATGCGACCACTAACGAATCTGCCTGGGATCCACTCAAAGAACCAGCGCCCAGGCCCGTCCAGACCCAGCCACTCTCCTCCCTCACTCTCCTCGAAGCCCTCATAAAGTGCTCCCACAAGGCGACACCAATGTTCCTCTCTCCCGATACTCTGCGGCCTCCTACCTCCACCTCGTGCAAGAAACTCCTCCTTCTCCCGGATGCCGCGGAATGGAAAAAGCGCATGTTCGCATCGCCTTCCCTTAGCCAATTCTGCCTTGATCTCTTCGCCAGTGAACCTCTTCTTTCTTGTCCTCCAGATACACCACCTCCAACCATGCTGCCCTCTCCTCTACCTCCGCCGGAGTCAACCCCCGCTCATCATCAAGCCCATCCAATCTGGTTATCCAAGCCTCGGCCTGGGTCTTGACGGCCGTACGCCACCTTGCGACATCCTTCCCATACGACAACAACAACCGCCTTAGGGAACCCAGTTTAGCTGCGAACCGCGGCACCGCTGAACCCATCACCACAGACCCCCGCCAATGGTCAATGACCAGGTCTCGGAAACCCTCTTCCAACAACCACTTCTTCTCGAAACGAAAGGAAAAATGACCCGGCCGTTCCTCCCCAGAGTACCAAAGAATAGGAATGTGATCAGAGAGCGTCCTCGGAAGAGCCCAAGCCCTCGCCAACGGGAAAGTCTCCCTCGCCTCAATCGATATCAAGAACTTGTCCAGTCTGGACCTCGATCTCACATTCCTCCAAGTAAATTTGCACCCAGCCGCGTCCACAACATATAGTCCTAGAGATAGACGCCTGTCTGAAATCGTCAGACCCCGAATCTCTACCACCGCCCCCCGACCCGTCGCCCGGAAACAATATGACATCTAAGTCACCACCGATGACCCAAACTCCAGATCTTACCTCAGGCGCAACACTCGCCAAATCCGCGGCCAAGTTACCATCCTCTTGTCTACATGGGCCGTAGATATTGGTGACGCATAAGCAAACTCCATCCGCTCTCCGCAGCAGCTTGATTGTCAATGTGAATAAGGAGACGAAAGTCCCCAACAGATCGAAGGAGTCGGCCCGCCAGCTAGATACAAGTCCCTCCGAAGCACCTGGAACCCCTTTCTCCGCCAGCGCGAAAAACTCCCCCTATTCAGCTAACGGTGCAATTGGTTGTCCAGGGCATGCAACTTCGTTTCTTGAAGCAAGAATATATCTGCACCAGCCTCTCTCACCAGATTCAACACCCCAAGCTTCTTATCGGGGCGGCCCAGACCCCTCACATTCAGAGACATCATCTTCATTTAACAACCTGAACCACCTTCTTCTTGGGGGGAATGACCCCTAAACGACGCACAAAATCCCTATCCAGAGCTGCACATCGATTCCGCACCGACAAAGGGCTGGCAACGCCCTGATGCACATTCTCCACTGGAGACACCGATGCCAAAGAGGCCCTTAGCGAAGCCCTCACCATCTTCCCTGACCCCCTCCCCCCCCTCTCATACGCCAACCCAAATCACCTCTGCCACGACCCCACCCCTTCCAGAGAAGGCAACCCTGAGCCCACCCCCTCACCCAAACCAGGTGCTCCTAACTTAGGAGTAGAAGACCCCCCCGCGATCTCCTCTTCAGATAAAACAGCCCCAGCACCGGCCGTGCTCCTTCGCACCCTAACTGACACAGATACCCCCACCTCCCTCCTCAGCAGGTCGAACCCTGCCCCAGTTTCAGCAAGCACCTCCCCAACAAAATCTTCCTGCCGCGATTCGAGCACATCCCCTCCCAAAGTACATCCCCTATGCTGACCGAGGCTCGAAGCCGCTGTGGTCTTACCCCCATCCACCTCCTCCACCGCAGGAATCGCCGATATCTCCTGGAAACCCGAGAAGCGGCCGCCCGAGTCTGAAGCCGCGATAGGGTCCGAACAACGCCCACTAGCTGGATCGCCTGTCGGATGACTTGCCTTACTAACCAGATGCGAAGCGGTATGCCCGACCCGACAACCCGAGTAGCAGCCAGCCCCTTCGACCTGCGTCTGTCCAGGACCCGACCCGCAAGGACGCACAACCTCCCGAGGCTCTCCGATCAGGGCCCCACCACCCCTGGAGTTCTCAACTGCACCGACCGCAACACGTCAAGGCAGAGGAAGCGTCGTCAACCTCTAAGTCCCCAACGTGGATATCACGCCGAATTGAATCGCCTCCTTTGGAGAACGCACCACACTCAAACGCTGCCCCCCTTCGGAAAGCTGCGTCTTTTCTGGGAATCGAGACTGCTCTGCCTGTGGCTGCTCTTTGGATGGCCGCTCCACCATCTCGCTGCCACCATTAGATAGCTTCTCCACTGCCTGGACCTCCCTTCGCCAACATCCAGCAGTCGGGTTAGCCGTCCAAGTGTCTGCAGCTACTAGCTCGAGCAACAAACGCCTGCCATCAAAAAGCACCTCCCACTAACCCTTCTTCTCGGCACCAACTGGCCGCACCCAAAGCACAACATCCAGAGATTGACTAGGTTGACACCCAGTGCATTCGATGAAGTCAACCACGACCACACCCCGCATCAACCCAGAGATGCAAGACCTCGTCCTTGCCCTCACAGGGGGCTCCTTGACGATGATTCTGTCCACCCTACCCGGCTACACGACGACGTCCGCGTCCTTTGGCTTTCGCCACCTTAGCTGCAACGACCCATCCAACGTGCCTCGCAACAAATCCCGTACCTCTGAGTCACGGAGCCCCCTCGGCATCGCCCTCCAGGGGGAAAGCCGAGCCACGTCTCCCTTAAAGGACGCCTTGGACACGAGCTCCACATCTGAGGTCGCCAAGAAAAGAGCCCCCTCCCCACCACCCTCAACCATCAACATGGTTGTATCGATAGCAGCCGTCGGACAGCTCCTCCGCGAGTGACCAAATTGACGACACAAGAAGCAACGCAAGGGTTCTCGACACGCCCGCGCCCAATGGTCCATACGACCACATCGGTAACAGCCTCGACCGAACAGGGACACCGGTGGTGGCCCGTGCGCTCTCCGAGAAGACCTCGCGCACCTTGACCTCCGATGACCTTCCACCAGTCGCCACCCCCTAGGGCGCCCGAGCCCTCCATCATCCTCCGTCCCACCCAATGACCAAAATCCTACTACTTAGGAAGTTGTCTCCGACTGTTTTACATTGGCTGTTGGCTACCTAATACAACCCTCCTCATTTACCCGGGCTTGGGACCGGCCATGACTGAGTTAAACTTAGTACTCATCCATACCTAATAAAAATTAATTGCCAAAGAACTTGATTTATCAAGGTTATATATGAGTTAGGTTTAATCTAGGTTTATGTAAATGGATAGTCATGTCCTTGGATTTAATAACGTCCAGGATCTTATAAGAAGTACACGATTAGAATAAATATGAAATTCATGGCTAAAGAAATCCTTATTTACTTAAGAAATACTTGATGAAATGAATTGCATGTTCACATGGTTCCCACTTTGATGGTTGAACGTAAATATGCAATAAATTGTTACTTGACCTGTTGTTGGTCCAAATGACTTGAAATTTGTTTCGTGGATAATTATCAATATTATTCTCATATCCTCCAAATTTTGACTAATGATGCATAATAAAAAATATTAAATATGAAAGTTGTCGATGGTATATTGTATCACTATGGTTTTGCTTTATCTATACTTGAAAATTCAAAATTTACACTAAAATCATCCATTTCCTTGAAATTTATTCCATATATAGTATTTGATGTTCTAATTCTCTCCTCCAAGTTTACAAGAAACACATAATTTGTGAGATATTAAATTTGTAAAACTAATCAAATTTATGTTTTAATTTTTAGAAATGATCATTTGTTTATATATTATACAGTTGTTGCTATCAATACAGTGTTCCCTATTCTCGATTTGCGGGAACCACCGACAAAATGATTTTATTGTGTCTCACTCTATTTTGTCATTCCTAGTAATAGTGAGCTGATTAGGGTGATTAGTTGGTCCTATGTTGGTGGGATGATCGGTTAGGATAGTTCTAGTCACTCCAAATGAATAGTAGGTTGGCTACTCGGCTGGATATTTCTGATTCTTCTCCTGCATATCGGTGGTTGTTCTTTCAGTGACCCCAAAATGATCTTGTAATAGGGACAATGATTGAAGGAGGATAGAGCATGGGTCTCGTCCAAACAGATGGGCATGATTCATGTCTCCATAGAGATGGACAAGAGTCTCGTTCTTCGGATACGTTAAAGTACAATAGAGCATGGAAAATCTACTATGATGCTTCTCCTTTCCTTTATGCAAGTCGGAACATGGCGATATTCTACAAAGTTGGGAAAAGAACATTGTAATGACCGAAATATTGAATCTTTTTATTGTTTGGTTTTCTCAACTTTCTTAAAGTAAAATGTGTATTGTTTGGTTGAGATTTAATCTGTACTTTTCTCTTGTTAATTAACTATATATGTATAAATATACAAGAATATACATACATACATATATATTCAACACAAATTTGATATTAAAAAGAGTTATAAAAAATACCACAATATTTCTGATTAGCCAACAGAAGAGCCTTTATTTTTTAGCCGATGACCCTTCAACTGAATATCAATTACCAGCTTTTGCAAAACATTGGATCATATATCCTGCAGAATGCTTATCAGAGTTGGTTGACATCCTTCACCATTTATGCACAATGGCACAATCCATACACAATTGTATAACTATTTCTTTGTACTTTGGCATTAATAGATTCCTCTTTTATTGTTTTGTGTAGGTAGAGACTGTATTCCATGAATTTGGCCATGCCCTTCAGCATATGCTCACTAAGCAGGACGAAGGTTTGGTTGCCGGGATTCGAGGTATTGAGTGGGATGCTGTGGAATTGCCTTCTCAGTTCATGGAAAATTGGTGTTATCATAGGTACTTGTAGTATATACATTTATTTGCTTTTGTATCTTTGATTCTGCTTATAGCTGGAAGTTTGATTTTTAGCATGAAGCCCCATAGTTGAATATAGGAGAATGGCATATAACATTTTCTAAAAATGTCGATACTTATCTAGAATCACAGGGATTTTGTTTATCTACAGAACATCTGTGGTAGTACATTTTCCGAGCAGATGAGATGGATTTTTATTCCCACTAAGAAGTCTGATGTCCGATTGAAAAATGCATGCATCTTTGATTCAAGTTATTTGTAACTGCCGTTAATTTGAAGTTTTGTTTGCACATTGCCGCTGGTATCTATCCTGTCTTCGGTTCTGTTTCTAGAGCCATGTGTGCACGTATGAGCCTGGATGCATGTTCATGTGTGCTTAAAACTAAGGATTTATTCCAATTCGGTGGGTGCGTTCATGTGTGCTTACAACTAAGGATTTATTCCAATTCGGTGGATTTTTATTGGTATTAGAAACCGAAATAACTGCGTATGTCCACTAGTGTTTGTTTTCAACTTATACAAAGAATAACATTAACAATCAAATTCTACTTACATTTTAATCTTTGGATTGATTTTTATAATTCAATTCCATGTTTAGTATCTTCTGATTAATTATCAGCATTGTCCCCTTGAGCATAAGTTACCTTGGTGTATGTTATTTGCTGATGATATTGTGTTAATTGACGAGACTAGAGATGGAGTAAATGAGAAGCTTGAGGTCTGGAGACATGAGTTGGAGACTAAAGGATTTCATATAAGTAGGGCTAAGACGGAATATATGGAGTGCACCTTTGATGGAAGCAATGGTGACGGAATCGAGGTGAAATTGGTGACGATTAGGGATGAAAATGGATCGGATACAGATCGGATATGCTTATTTCTATGTCCATATTCGCTTCATCTATATCGAATACGAATACAGATACGGATATGATTCGGATATGCATTATGGAAACCATATCCGTAAAAATACGGATACGAATCCGAATCAGATATTTATCGAATCCGAATACGTATTGAATAAAGAGCGGATCCGAATACGGACCGAATAAAGAGTGAAATTCCAATATGGATCCAATAAACATGAAATCTGAATACTGATTGAATAAAAACCACCTACAAATATGAATTGATTTTTTTTTATCAAAGTTCATAATGATTTTAAAAATAGCAATGAAATATAAATAAGTTGCGTCATGACAAATGGAAGTGTCGATGTGACATGTATTCTTGATCGGAAGCAAAAAGGGGATAGGATTTCATAAATTTTGTAAGCGCTCATACCCAAAGAAAAAGAAATTTATTAATATTGTTAATATATTGTGTCATATAATGTATAATACTAATCTAATAGCATAAGGTTGTAGCTTATATTATATTAACTAATATATAAAATAATATTAAATATTGTATTCGGATATCTGGATCCGAATCCGGATATTCAAGCTATTACCATATCCGTATTCGGAAAATTTTTACAACCTATATCCATATCCGATCTGTATTCGATTAATATTCGGATACGGATATCCGTATCCAATAATTTTTCGAATACGGTAAGTGGATATTCGGATATATCCATATCCGTTTTCATCCCTAGTGATGATAATATTCAGAAGAGAGATTCTTTTATATATCTAGGATCTATTCTACAACATGATGGGGAAATTGACGGAGATGTTACTAATAGAATAAATGCAGGTTGGCTGAAGTGGAGAGGAGCCTCTGCTGTTTTATGTGATAAGAAAATTCCTTTAAAGATTAAAGGAAAGTTTTACAAAGCAGTCGTGAGACCTGCTATGCTTTATGGATCTGAATGTTGGCCTGTGAACCATAGACATGTGCAGAGAATGAATGTAACAGAAATGAAAATGCTAAGGTGGATGTGTGGACATACTCGTAAAGATAGGATTCGGAATGATGCAATCAGAAAGAAAGTTGACATAGCTCCGATCGAGGATAAGATGCGAGAAAATCGCTTAAGATGGTTTGGACATTTGCAAAGAAGATTAGTTGATGCACCAGTTAGGAGATGCAAGCGTTGGGATGTTGAGCCGGCTAAGAGAGGGCAAGGACGGCCCAAGAAGTGTTAGAAAGAGACCATACGGAGGGATCTTAGTTTCATGCATATAAGCCCGGGATTGGCTTCAGATAGATCTGAATGGAGGCGAAGAATTCATGTAGCTGACCCTACTTAATTGTGGGAAAAGGCTTTGTTGTTGTTGTATTGTCCCCTTGAGCATGATCAATATTGGGTTTTCTGCAGAGAGAGAATTGTAACTCTGTTTCTTGGGACAACCATGCTCGAATGGTAGCGTCCACTGTGTGCAAAAGCTTTTGTATGGAAAAAGGATAACGGATATGTTGAGTTTGATGCAATATGTTCTGAGTGAATTGGAGAAGGAATGCAAGTCAAAATGGGTAGAAAAGCCCCCAAAATAAAATTGTGCGTGAACTCTGACCATTGGAATTTTAAACTTGTAATTGCACTACAAATTGCACTACTAGGTCTATAACAAATCAGTCACAACCTGTAGCATGCATGCACACATGCTCTTTTCATTATAGGTTCTGTGCTGTTCATTGTTGACTGTTTTTTTAATCTCCTTTGCTAAGTGGCGGCGAAGCGCCTCCGTTCAAAAATGGGGGTCTTGTTGCTCGGTCAGCGAGCCTGGGTGGGCGAGTGTCTAGAGGGAGCATATGCATTCCTGTTGGGAGAAAATCTATTCATACATTAGAATAGACTGAAGGCTCTCTTATATTGGAGAAAAACCCTTGGGTTAATTACATGCTAAGTCCTGAGAAAAGATAATAACATAGAGTAGACATAGAAAAATATATATATATATATAATTATCTTTACACTCCACCTTAAGCTGGAGCATATATACCTATCATGCTCAGCTTGGAACATCACTTCTGAAATGGACTTCGAGATAGAGCCTTGGTGAAGATGTCGGCTGTCTGATCCCTTGTTGAAATATGAGAGGTAGCTATGAGCCCTTTCTGTATCATGTCTCTGGTGTAGTGACAGTCCACCTCAATACGCTTTGTTCGCTCATGGAAAGCAGGATTATTAGCAATAAATAATGCAGCTTGATTATCACATAAGAGTCGCATTGGAAGATGTACTTCAATAGTAATATCAGTTAACACCGATCTAACCCACATCATCTCTGTACTTCCTTGTGCCATGGCCCCGTATTCAGATTCTGCACTTGATCTGGCTACTACAGTTTGCTTCTTGCTCTTCCACGAGACAAGTGATCTTCCAATAAAGACTGCAAATCTGAGTGTCAAAAAAAAGACTGCAAATCCCGATGTGGACTTCCTGTCTATGGGACAACTTGCATAGTCTGCGTCCGCACATGCTGTCACCTCCAGGGATGTATCCCTACGGAATAATAGTCCAGTACCAGGTAAATTCTTCAAATATCTCAAAATCATGTACATGACATCCATATGCACCTTTCTGGGCTGCTCCATGAACTGGCTAACTTTGCTCACTGCAAACATGATATCTGGTCTGGTGATAGTAACATATAGCAGCTTCCCTACTAGTTCTCTGTATCTCCTGCTATCTACTTCCTCAGTATCCTTGTCATATAGTTTCATACTTGTGTCCATAGGTGTAGTGGCATGCATGGAAGGCCGTATCCCGATATGTCAGCGATATATCGGTATCAACAGGTCACATAGTTGTCATATAGTTTCATACTTGTGTCCATAGGTGTAGTGGCATGCATGGAAGGCCGTATCCCGATATATCAACGATATATCGGTATCGACAGGTCACCGATATATCGCCGATATGTCTGATATCGGGTATCGACAGCAAAAAAGGCGAGCTGAATCCCGATGTCGGCGATATGGCGTCGATATATCGCTGATATATCGGCGATATATCGGTATCGACATGGTACCGATACCGATATCGATATGTCCTTCCATGGTGGCAGGCTTGCACCTAGTCATACCTGTCTCAGCGAGCATATCCATCACAAACTTCCTCTGAGTCATCCCTAGACCACGCTGGTTTCTGGTAAATTCTAGCCCCAGAAAGTAACGAAGAGTACCAAGGTCCCTTAGTCACAAACAGTTGACCTAGGAATTCCTTGGCCAGCCCAATGCCATGAGCATCATCACATGTAACAATAATGTCATCTACGTAAACAGGAATGGCAACCGTACCTTTCTCTGTCTTCTAAACAAACAGTGAGTGGTCCGCAGTAGATCTCACAAAGCCATTGTGTTCAATCAACTCCGATAGCTTCTGGTACCAAGCTCTCGGACTCTGTTTCAGCCCATAAATCGCCTTATGTAGTTTGCACACACTCTGGGACTCCCCCTCATCAACAAACTCAGGTGGCTGCTGCATGTATACCTCCTCCTGAAGGTCACCGTAGAGAAAGGCATTCTTGACATCCAGCTAAAATAACGGCCAATCTTTTGAAACTGCTACAGAAAGTAGGATCCGCAGTGTCGAATGTCTCGCAACTGGAGAAAACGTGTCATGGTAATCCACCCCGTAAGTTTGGGTGAATCCTCGCGCCACTAGCTGTGCTTTGTAGCGATCCACGCTACCATCTGCGTTGTGCTTGATGGAGAATATCCACTTACAACTGACAATCGATGCACCATTGGGAGTGGGAACAATGCTCCATGTTCCCCGAGACCGTAACGCTGCCATTTCTTCTTCCATCGCCTGGTGCCACTGCTTGCTCTGTAATGCCTCTGTTTAAGTACGTGGGATAGTAACTGCAGATAGTCCCACTACGAACTTCTTGTAATCATC
Source organism: Ottelia alismoides (assembly GCA_037367405.1). Taxonomy (NCBI): domain Eukaryota; kingdom Viridiplantae; phylum Streptophyta; class Magnoliopsida; order Alismatales; family Hydrocharitaceae; genus Ottelia; species Ottelia alismoides. The sequence continues at coordinate 184,781 of JAZKJV010001594.1, forward strand.
AAATAGGTGGTTCAGAGAAACATGGTCATGCGATGCAAGCGGGTAGGTAGCACACTTGCGTCGAGGCTTCCTGAGGGCAATAGGAAGATCATCATCATCCCCACTGTCCTAATGGTCTAATTCACCCTGTATGCCATGAAGAACGCCGGTAATATCAGTTGAAACAATGTTATCAAGACATACCTGTAGCGTGCTGGATGATGTGGACGGCCTAGGAGCAGAGGTGCCAGTAGTTGACCTGCGAGTGTAAACCAAGGGTAGGAAACGCTGTGGAATAGCGGGAGGTGGTGGTGGCGGTTGTGGTTGGTGTATAGTATCATGAGAGCCATTTAGTGGAAGAGACGGTGGAGGAGGAACAACAATTTTCTCTCCAGGAGTGCTATTGGATAGCATGTCACCTGTGGTAGAGAAATACATAATGGATTCAAAGAAGGTAACATCAGCACTCACATAGTATCTTTTGCCAACATGATCAAAGCATCTATACCCTTTTTGGGTGCGAGAATATTCGACAAACACACATTTGACCGCTCTAGGTGAGAGCTTGTCACGATCATGAGTGAAATCATGGACAAATGCCACAGACCCAAAGACTCTGGGAATAAGAGAAAATAGATCCTTCTCGCGAAACGCAACCAAGAAGGGAATTTTCTCGCCAAGACTAGTTGACGACATACGATTAACCAAGTAACCAACGGTGAGAACAACATCCCCCCAAAAAGAATGTGGGGTACGACTCTGTATCAACAATGTACGCGTGACATCAAGAAGATGGCGATGTTTTCGTTCCGCCACACCATTTTGTTGTGAAGTATAACTGCATGAAGTTTGATGAACAATACCCATAGAATTTTGAAATTCTGATAAGTGAAGAGTTGTAAACTCTAGTGCATTATCTGTACGAATGAATTTGACATCTACAGAGAAAATATTTTTGACTTCCAGAAGAAATTTTTTAATGATAGCACCTGCCTCAGATTTCTGTCTCAACAAGAACACCCACGACAATCTAGAAAAATCATCGACAACAACCATATAATAACGATGTCCCTGATGATCAGGAACACGACTCGGACCCCAAATATCAAAATGAAACAACTCAAAGGGTCGACTACTATGACGACTTGGAAAACTCAGAAAGGAAGAGCGATGATGTTTCCCAAGTTGATAGGCTTCACAATTCAATGTAGTACGAAGGGATATCTGTGGTAAAACATGACACAGCTTCTGCAATGGAAGATGACCAAAGAGGAGATGCCAGAGTAGTGGTGAAATGGGTCTAGAAGGTAGGGTAGCAACTCCAGCGCATGATGGTAGGGTAAGCCTATACAAACCTCTTTGCTCACGACCATGTCCAATCACCTTGCCAGGCAGTATGTCCTGAAACACAAAAGAGGATGGATCAAATATGGCACGCCAATGGAGATCTCTTTTAAGTTGATTAATTGACAACAGATTTATCTGAAAATCAGGTGCGTATAAGACATTCTGAAGAATGAGAGAAGGTGCGATAAATATCTCCCACTGACCAATAATGGACAACCGAACCCATTGGCAATAACAACTGATCTGCCAGGTGAAAGAGCTCTGTAGGTAGAAAATCGCATCCCGTCGCCACACATATGATGGGATGCCCCGGAGTCCATAATCCAATCTGTGAGGTCTGAATATGAACTACTGGTGAACGCATAATGAGTACCTGAAGAGCTAGAGGATGCTCTGGCGGATGCGGCAACCTCTATGGTACCTGGAGACGAAGATGCTGGAGTAGTCATCATTTCACGGAGCTTGGATACAATGTCATCAAGGCGAGTGTCTGACGCAGTTGCTGCAGAAATCTCTGTCTGCTCAGCAACTCGTGCTGAAGCTGGATAGCCATGCTTATGGAAGCACGTCTCCTCGGAGTGGCCTGGACGATGGCAATGAGTACACGGGCCACGATGTCTACCACCTCCTCGATCGCGCGGTCCACGACCGCGAAAGTGAGATGATCCTCCTCTGCCTCTAGTAGCAGCCATAGCCGAAGGAGTAGGCTGCGTAGTGGTCGCTGAAGTAGTAATCCTGCTCAGGCGTTTATAGACTTCTTCCATTGGTGGAATAGTCTCTCCAATCAGAAGTTGAGTACGAGCTGCATCGTACTCAGGATTAAGAGAAGATAGAAAAACTCCAGTCATGGTGGTGTTTCGATAAGCCTGTTGTTGCTCCGTGCTGATAGTGATGGGCATGAAGCTGTGTAATCTCTCAAACATGCCCCGCATGTGAGAGAAATGAGCATGGAGCGGTCGACCATTCTGTTTGGTCGAGAAGATATCGAACTGCAATTGAAGTATTTTGCTTTCATTTTTCGACTGGCCATACGTATTCGCAAGTATATCCCACATGGCCTTCGCAGTGGGCTGATTCACAATATAATTGGCTATCTCCGTAGTCAGTGTCCCGGAGAGCCATATGCGTGCATACACATCATCTTGTTTCCATGTTGCATTAACCCCGGTCTTGTCCGCCGGCTCGGAGTCAGTCAATATGTGCTCCTTATTGTGGCACTGCATGAGGGTACAGAACTGCATAGACCAAAGCTTATAATTGGTCCCATCCATCTTCACAATTGGGGCCGGTCCTTTGAAGGCACCCGAAGAGGAGAAAACGTCACCCTTGTTTTCCGCCATGATACGAAAGAGCCATGAAACACGGAACGACTGAGAGATATAATGAAAAATCTTTGTCTACAAATCCATAGAAGAGATAGGTTGTATGTGTAGACTCATACAACCATCCCGACCTCCTCAAATGTGCCGCAACGCATTCAGCAGGGGTCTTTCTTTATGCGCCTAGGTCTGTGCACAGATCTCTAGGATTATGTGCGGCAACGCTAATGGACTGCAAAAATACCGACGGCAGCGGGGACCCTTTGGGGCGGAACCGGAGCCTGCAGCGGTGCCCGAGGAAGGCGGGGCAGCCACAGCGGCGCCCTGGACAGCAGGCGGCAGATGCTGCAGCCGCGCACGAGGAGGGGCGGCGCACGGGGAAGGCGCAATGCACGGAGGAGGGAGGGGGGGCAGGTGTAGTGTTAGGGTTTTTTTGGGTGGGATACGGGAACCCCGGTCTAGGATCGTTGCTCCGATACCATGTTGGGAGATGAATTATTCATACATTAGAATACACTGAGGGCTCTCTTATATAGGAAAAAGGCCCTTGGGTTAATTACATGCTAAGTCCTGAGAAAAGATAATAACATAGAATAGACATAAAAATATTTATAATTATCTTAACAATTCCTTTTTGCTGGGGTAGGAGGCCAGTGCGCTCGACCCCGAAACAAAATTATAAATCTTTCCATGTTAATATTAGGAGCAACTAAACAACTAGTGAAATCAACCCACGTGTGGGGGGTTGTAGGGGAACTGGTGTGTTCATCTGTCGGGGTGAGGGGGCATCGCCCCTGACCTTATCAGCTGATATTTGAGAAACAATATAGGAATCCATCAATTTTAAGCGGTATGGCTCGATATGACAATATATTGGTGGTCGATATTATGCATATGAATATCGATACCTTTATCTCGTTGTTATCGATATATTGGTGATATATCACGATAACTTGAACCATGCTCCCAAGTAGACTTTTTGACATTATGAGGACGCGCGCGTACTTTTTGCCGTGTAATTCTCAACTTTTCGTAGATTCATCTAGAATATGAATATGTATCTTTAGACATGCAGGGTTAGGCTCAACGCGCATATCTTCATATCCAGTTATGTTCAAATTGGAGGTGTGGAGAAAGTGATGAAACATGGTTGGATGTAAATGAAGTTCTTTGCAAGAAGCAATTTCCCCAACACATTGATGGGTGTGGAAGTGATAACCTGTTGAAGAGGTGTCAACTTTTGCTTAATTGAAGGAATATGTCTTGAGCATGGTAGGTAATATCGATATCGGTATCGACTACTTGTTGATACGATATATTGATGATACATCAACGCTATATCACCCAAATCAGCTCGATTTTGTAAAGGAAATGACCTTGGAAGGGCAAATATCGGACATATCAGCGATATATCGATCCATCGGTCGATATCGATATATAGCCGATATACTGCGATATGGCTTACCATGGTCATGAGCTAAGAACATATATATCATACATTTATTACGATTTCACAATTTGTCTAGTTCATCACATATATCATACCCTTTAAACATCAAATCCATAATTCGTTCTATTCCAATCACTTTTTGCGCCAATACATCCATTTCAACTGCCCCACTAATCCCTTATTTTATTATTTTCCAATCATTTACTATCATATGTGGAATGTGGTTACATCAATAGTATCTCAATATCATAACCTTCTAACCCCTTTTAAGAGTTGGCGTAGGTCTGGTCCTTTTGGATTCTTTCCCACTTAGCCCCCATGTTTGAGGCCTAAATATTGTTGGTTCTTTGGCTATAGGGAGGTACTGTTGACGGTGGAGACTGCTATGCTGTGAGACCTGGTAGAGCAACTAGACCTGATTTCTTTGGAACTAGTGAAAGCAATCCCTTAACAAAGGAAGTTTTCTGGATCTTTCGACATCGTCCCATGAGGATACATTGTTGGGGGGCTACAACCTTGGGCGGGTTGTGTGAAGTGGTATGGTCTTATAGGATTTCGGTTAGGGGATGAGAATCTTGTGCAACTGGAGGAATGACTTTATTAGAAATGTCTTATGTGTTGAAGCATCAAAGACACCGTGATTCTTTTCCGAAGCTACCTAATCAGATGAAAAATGTCACATTTTCTTAGGGCTCATGTTGTAGGGGATGGACATAGGAAAGTACACGTATTTGACTTGGAATGCTTGCCATCTGCGATATCAAGACAGGAGAATGGAGCATTTGATCGATGAGAGGCATTGCAACTTGCAATATTGGGTGGGTCATGTGAAGTGGTATGGTCCTATGGGATTTCTGGTTAGAGGACGAGAATCGTGTGTAGTTGGAATGACTTTTTAGGACTTATCTTATGCGTGGAAGCATTAAAGACGGAGGGATTCTTTACCAAAGCTACCCTGGTACGTGAGGCCAAGCAAGTGATTGCATCTGATTTCAAGGGCAGCTCTATTCCTAGGGAGGAATTGATGTTAATTAGACATTATTGTTGGGGGGTCGGACTTGCTAGGGTGCTAGGATGTGGTGGGATGGTTTGTCCTCCATTAGAGGAAGTAACGATTAGATGGAAGATGACACATTTTCCCGAGGCTCATGTTGCAGGGATGTGCATAGGGAAGTAAATGTTGTATTTGACTTGGAACGCCTGCAGTCCGTGACATCACGAGAATTAAAGGGATCATTTAGTGGATGAGCGGGCAAATATCGTGATGTTACGAAAGATTAGGCTAGATGCATGCATTGTGGAGACCTGAAGAATTTTGTGGTGGCTCGGGCATACATGTTACGAGAAATTTGGTTCAAATGGTGACTATTTGTAAAGGAGGCAATGCTTATGTAGACGAGTGTGCTATCATTGGTTCTTTGTCGATTACCCAATAGTTGGCAAATGGTGGTATCTTTAGTTTATGTCTCAACAAGGTTGACTGAGTGGGAGGTGCTTTCACAGGAGTTGTGGGAACCTAACTTGGATTTCTTTCCTAATCCTAGTTGGTGTATGAGCATTTCGTTTGTACTCATTTATCTATTACCATTTGAATGACACTAGGGTTGCAACTTAGGGTCTGAGGACGTCTGGACATTGTTTGGTGAGCTTTGCTCGGAGATTATGGATGTCTGGAACCATCAGATTACATGGAGAAGTTCAGTCTAGATCAAGATTGGATAGATTTCTGATGTTTGTCAATATGCTCAATGACTCCCATCTTTACTCGGTGAAGGTTGTGTTTATACCAAAGATGATTGACATAGTATGGAGTTCATGGAGGTGGGCATGTTCTACGACCTCCCTCCTTACATCCAAGCTAGCATATCTTTGCTAGTTTTGCAAGGAGATGCTGAGTTTGAGATAAGGTATGCATTCTTCATCTTTTTATTAATTAGGATTCAAAGATTGATTGACATACTATGGAGTTCATGGAGGTGGGTAGGTTCTATGGCCTCCCTTACATCCAAGTTTGCAGATCTTTGCAAGTTTTGCAAGGAGATGCTGAAGCCATCTCTAGATAAGAAGAATATGACTAGAATAGAAAAATAGGCACAAAGGGAGGTGGATCATTTCGTCCAACTTGAGAATAACTGAGTACTGACAGCTTGAGCGGACGAAGGAGCACAAATTGGTCTTGTAAAGGATCGTTAGAGATGAGAGGGTGGTAAAATAAAAAGAGGATTGAGTGAGATTGAATGCTATCAACGCTTGAGACATACCTTATTTAAAAAAGGGGACATATGAGTAATGCTTTCTTCCATGGGATGTACAACAACAAGAGAAGATCCGGGATATGATGTTACAGATGATCTCTAGTCGGGGGGTCGAAGGAGGAGATTCGAGGGTCACTGATACTTGTGAGGGATCCTTCGAGCGAGAGGTTGAAGAGGTCGAGGCCGTGAACGATATCACCATGGGGGAATTGGCTGGGGAAGGTTCGTGGTGTGCTCCACGCAAAACGATGCGCAGTCCCACGGCCAGGGAGAGGTCCAAGATATGGTGCTACATATGCGGTGGCCTCCGACCACCTGTCCAAGTCCTGTCCAGCAACAGAGAAGCTCTGCTTCGGGTGTGGGAAGCCGGGTCATCGAAGGTGAGACTGCTATGGGAGGAGGTCATGGACTGGAAAGAAGGTGTCTGACAAGGAGACTCTCGAGAAACTCGCGAGAAAGGTACCTTGTGACCTACTCTCTGACGAGAACTTACCGGGCTGTTGCAATGGCTATTGCAAGTGACGAAGCTTGATCATCTGTTGGATGGAACAATCGTTGGAGAAGGGAAGGCGATGGACCTCGAAAGATATCAGGATAGGACGGGGGTGGCGAAGGAAACATGTCTCACGGTTGATTCAACCTGTCTGCTAGGAGGGCTCTTGTGCATTCAGGGCTGCCCAATGAAGGTGCATGAGAGGTGCTGGGGGGTGTTGGAGGGCTATGTTCATTTAGAGCTAAGATGGCTTGTGCAGTGCACGGAGACCAAGGTTTTTTGATGGGACTTCGGATGGTACGATCCTATCCTAGAAGGTGTGTGGCGGGTGTATCGCTGTGATGCTGGACTTTGGAGTGCCTCAAGCATGCCTTCATCAAAGTTGGGGAGGTGGAACTGGTGCTATGCATAGGGCTGAGGGCGGGTGAAGGCTCCCATGTGGAGAATCAGATTCGGAGGGGAGAAACCCCCTCTGTCCTTTAGTGCGGAGCTGAGGCTAGGGAAAAGTATCTTCCTTGTGTGGCTGGTTCTCATAGAGGAAACAATTGCGAGAAGAGATGATTATGGTGGTGCCGACTCCGATAATTGTGGTGGTGCAAACTTGACGACGGTGGCTAAAAGTGGAGTTAACTGAGGAGTAGAATCACCATTGTTAATTGCTGGAGGATATACGCCTCAGGAAGGAGAAGGATTTGACGCATCCTTTTCTACTGGAAACCCGATCACCTCTTGATCCTTTTTGGAGGTGGTGTTATGTGGATCTACAACAGTTGCCTTTGGCTCGGATTCGGATTATAGACCGATTGTGAATCCAATTATGTCACATTCAGTTGTGCTCAAGATCTCAGAATTGGGCTTATCGACTCTGTTGGCAGGTGTGTTGCCAGGCATCGATCCTTTATGCAGGACGCCTTCAGATATGGGTGCCCTTTTAGTCTTGAGGGGGCTATCGATAGGGTTGATTATCGGATCGGGCGGGCCGGGATGGGCATCGGCCCGAACCCGAACCCGTTTATTTTTTCGGGTTTCGGGCGGGGCCGCGACCCGAAAAAATCTGGATGGGCCAACCTGAACCCGATCCCGGCCCGAAGTTAAACGAGCCGGGTTCAGGCCGACCATCCCAATATTTTTTTGGGATTTTATCACTTGTGCCCCTCCGAGATGTTGCAATATCAGTTATGCCCCTATCTTTTTGGTAATATCAGTTGTGCCCCTCAAAACTTGCTATTTTATCACTTGTGCCCCTCGGGTTAGTGACCGTCCATCTACAGTGCAAACGGACGTTAACTTTGAGGACATAAGCGGAATTATTTTTTTTAAAAGGTTATATGGTCATTTCCTCCTCCTCTTCCCCAACCTCTTCTTCTTCCTCCTCTTCCCATCTTCTTCCTCCTCCTCCGACCTCCCCTCCTCCCTCACCGAGCAAATCGAAGAGCAAAGATGCCAAGGCAGCAGCTAACGGAAGCTCCATGAGGGTGTCCGTTACCTTGACATTTCTCGTGCTTTGCGGGTTATCGTTCTATCTTGGACGGTTTTACTGCTCCGAAAAGGACAGATTCTTCACTAGAGAGGCTTCCCAAGTTACCAGATCGTCGAAGGAAGTTCCCCCGTCTTCGCTTCAGATAGCGCCGCTCGATTTCCCTGAGTGCAGCAAAGAGTATCAGGATTATACTCCTTGCACAGATCCAACGGTAATTCCGTGCTGCACCTTTACTGGAATTTGTTTGTTTACAAACATGGTGATCAATATGTTCTGTTTTTGAATTCTTCCAGAGGTGGAGGAAGTATGGACACTACCGACTCACGTTCATGGAGCGACACTGCCCACCAGTTTTCGAGAGGAAGACTTGCTTGGTACCTCCACCGGATGGCTACAAGCCACCCATCAAATGGCCGCAAAGCAGAGATCAGTGCTGAGGAACAGAGGTGAGGGATTGGGAGACGTGACGGTGAGATGTCGAAGCTACAACGACGAGGCGGTGGTGGTGAGGGAGTACGTAGTCCCGTATGGGTCAGAGATGAGGAGGCCTGTAAATCCAATACCACCGCGTCTGCTATTGAACCGCGTCGACTGCACTGCTGGGGGGCAGCGGCTGCTCAGATCTGTCTCGGTCTACGACTCCTACGACGAAGACGACCGCAAGAGGTGTGCGCTCAACTGCGTGCTCGAGCGCAGAGGGGAGGGGGCGCCGCCGGGGAGGGGAGAGGGCACAGGGGGCGGTGTCGGGGAGGGGAGGGGGCACAGGGGGCGGTGTCGGGGAGGGGAGGGGGGGCGCCGGGGAGGGGAGGGGGCACAGGGGGCGGTGTCGGGGAGGGGAGGGGGCGGCGCCGGGGAGGGGAGGGGGCGGCGGGCTGGAAGGAGGTGCGGGGGGGAGGAGGTGCGGCGCCGGGGAGGGTAGGGGCTGCGGGGTGTCGCCGGGGAGGGGAGGGGAGCTCGGGGCGGCGTCGGGGAGGGGAGGGGAGCTCGGGGCGGAGCTCGGGCCGGAGAGGGAGGAGGAGGAGGTTGGAGGAGGAAGAAGAGGCCCCTGGACAATAATACCCCTCTTAAATGCACCAAGGTTTGAAAAAACCATGGTTAAGTCAATTCATTGACGGTCAACCTGACGGAAGGGCACAACTGATGACAGAGAAACTTTTGAGGGGCACAACTGATATTACCAAAAATATAGGGGCATAACTGATATTGCAACATCTCGGAGGGGCACAAGTGATAAAATCCCTATTTTTTTCCCTTTAAAATTTTTTGATTTTTTTAAAATGCTTAGTTCAACGGATGATATGGAAACGTCTTTTGAAAAAAAAACTTATTTTTTTCAAAAAATTGTTATAAATCTAAGAATTTTGACATACCTTTGGCATTTTGATAAAAAAACTTTGAGATGTTTGATTTTTTCTCTTCAAAAACTTCTGATTTTTTCATATACATTTTATTTTTTTTCTAAACTTTGAAATATTGGTGCATGGTAGTATCGTTGGAGAGTGGATATAAGGTTTGAGGGGGATTGAGTTGGGGTGGGCCATGGTGGATTAGGGTTAAAGTAATATTATATATATATATATTTATTATATCATATATGTTTGGGATTGGGCTTCGGGTCGGGCTCTACTCAACCCAAACCCGACCCGTTTTAGAAACTGGTTTTGGGCCCGAGCCCGACCCAAATTTAAACGGGTTCGGGTTGCGGGTCGGGCTAGACCGACCCAATGCTCAACCCTAGCTATTGACGAGCAAGGGCTCCTCCTATATCGGGTTGGCTTCGTGCTTTCCAAAGAACCCACATGTTGGCATGCATGCGATCAAGTCGCCTTGGAGATCCCCGAAGGTTGGTGTGCGTGCGAGGAGTGCTCCGTCCCAAGCGGCTCTGCCCTTCATCGTCAGTTCTCAGGCGATCAGCCCGGTCATGGTGGATGGATACTCGAAGAACTGCTTGCGAAATAAGACAGGTGGGAGGATTGAGTACAGTCTTGCTGATACCTGTTCCCAGGGTCGAGGGACTGGATTGGTAAGGAGGTTGGTGGTGGGGCTTTGCCGAGAAAAGATGAAGGGGGAGGGTTGGCTCAGTTGTGCGAGAACTCCGTGTCAAGTGCGATTGCAGATGACCTCTACTTCATGGGCGGAAAGCACTAACCATTTGTGTTTTTTCCCAAAAGAGGCATCATGTAGAGTCGTCTTGGTGGGAAAATAGTCTACTGGAGATTAATGATGAGGCATGAGGCTTTGATGGTCGAGGGGAAGGTGGTATGACACTCGGAGGAGGGTCACCCTCGCCAGGGGATGGGGGCTTCAACCTCGACGGGGTGGACCCTGCTGTTGGTAAGAATCTTCAGGGGGAGGGAGCAGAATTAGGGAGCATGAGATGAAGAGTTTAAGTCAGATAAAGTGTTCCACTTGGAAGTGGCAAGGATGATGGGTGTTTTGGTGGTGGGGGACTCCCCTATGGTCTCCGAATGAAATGCCTATCTTGGAACATTGTGGAATGGCTCAACTGGAAAAGTAGTTGGCGGTCGGTTCTATGTTCGCATCTTGGTAGGTGGATTTGGCATGCCTACTGCAACAGAGATTGACTTTTTGGGTTTCGTGCGGTGGAACTCAACATTTGGGTCCCATCTCACAGAATTCAATGCCTCTCCTGCGATTGGCAGTGTGGGAGGGATTGTAGTCACTTGGAATGGTAACTTATTTGAATCGGTGGACGAAGTGATTGCGGTACTTTTGGTTTCGGTTGTTCTGGTCAGTAAGAGGGATCCGTCACAACTACTTGTGATGTCGATCTATGGTGCTATGAGCAACTCGCAGAATACTATCCTACGGGTGGCGTTGCGGGAGGTGAGGAACATATTATCGGAGAAGGCCTGGATTGTGGGTGGTGATTTCATTGTTATGCTTTATTCGACTGATATGCCAAGTGGGAGAGGTGGACATGATCTTGGCTCTGGGAGGTTCGTCGATGTGGTGAAGGAGCTTGTCTTGGAGGGTTTTGATGCGGGAGATTGCAAATACACTTGGAGGAATTGATCATATATATCGCGGATTGACCATTTCCTTCTCTCAAATGAGGCCTTGAAGACGTTCAACTTAGACTACACTGCTTCTCTTCTTTGTTCGAGGTCTGATCACACGTCCCTGTGTTTGGACACATGCCGTGGAAGAGGGTATTCATCTTAATTCAAGTTTGAGCTATAATGTTGGACGATGGTTTCATAATATGGTGATATCGTTTTGGTCTAATTTGGATGTGAGTGAATCAGCTACTGTGCGTTTCTTTCAGAAGTTGGGAGCTTTGAGGCTGATGCTGGTCGGCTTTAGGAAGGAGTCTCTCTTTGTAAGGGAGCAGTGAAGGAGCGAGGCACATGAGGAGATGATGATGATTGCCTTGTTAGAGGATTGTAGGGAGTTGGAGGTGGAGGAACTCGAGAGCCGAGGGGTGCTACAGATGATTTTGGAGGAAGAGGACAAGAAGCAAAAGATGGAGTGAAGACAACATTCGTGCCAGAAATGGCTGAAGGAGAGGGATGCGAACACTATATTTTTTCATGCGGTGGCCAGCAGAAGGAGGAGGAACTTCATTCCCTCTACTGATGTTGGGGGTGAGATATTCAGTGATGAGGTGGAGATTGCGAGGGCGGTGGATGGCTATTTCAGGGACATAAGCATGCATGCTCCTTACTGTAGATCCAGATGGTTGAGGGTGGGGGTGAAGTGTATTTCTGCTCCGAAGGCAGAGGTGCCGACGAGGCCTTTCGAGTTGTTGGAGGTACGTGACGTAGTTCTTGCGCTGAACCTGGATGGGTATCCAGAGTCAGATGGTTTCCCCAATGTTTTTCTTCCATGAGTTCTCGGACTTGGTTTTTGGGGAGGTGACGGACTTGGTTGCTGAATTCGTGAAAGGTAACTCGGGTTTTGATCGTCTTAATAGGTCGTTGATTTTTCTGTTGTCAAAGAGGGCGTGGCCAACAGGATGGAGGACTATTGCCCTATCCAATGCTATATACCTGATTATGGCCTAGTGTTTGGCTAACTGCTTGAGGGGAGTGCTGTGCGATTTCATCTCCAGCTCAGAGGTGCCCTTTACGTGGTCGGCAGTTGATGGACATTGTTGTTCTTGCATTCGAGATCGTGACTGATTGGAAGCTAAGAGAAACGAAGGGAGTGGTTTGGAAGGTGGATTTCTCAAAAGCATATGATAATGTAGATTATCGTTTTTTGTGGGCTTATCTTTATAGAAGAGGCTTCTCGAACCGTTAGATAATATGGATGAAGAGGTGTGTGACGACTGCTTCTTACATGATCTTGGTGAATGGTCAGCCGAAAGGGGAATTTTTCCAGTCTCAATGGAGCGTGCACCAAGGGTGTCTACTTGCCCCCTTCTGTTTGTTATTGTGGCAGATGCTTTACCTGTTATAGTAGGCTGCGATGTGTTGGGTGGAGTATGTACTGGCTACAATAGGGAGGAGATCTTGGTTCCCTTTCTCCAATGTGCAGAAGGCACCATCCTGTTTGTGGAGGGAGGACCTGAGAGTTGCAGGGGTTTATCAGCGGTTTTGGACATTTTCAAAGAGATTTTTGGGTTGAAGCTCAACATGGATAATTCGGAGTTTGTGCTCGTTAACGTGGAGCAGGGGGATTATCAGTTATGCAGGGTGATTGAGATCCCCACGTAAGGATCTAGCTTTGTGGCAGCTTGGCGTACCCCTGATTGTGGGGATGATGCATTTGCGGTGGAATGGATGCCTGTGGTCGAGAAGATGGAGCATAAGCTAACAAGGTGGAGATTTTAATATTTATCTTGGATGGTAGGCTGGCGCTTCTGAGTTCGGTTTTATCCGCTATTCCTTTTTTCTTTCTATCTACTAGGGTTCTCCTGGATGGGGTGCGAAGGAGGCTCGAGACCATCATGAGATGTTCTTTTCGTCATCTTCTGGGATGTCGAGTTGCATGATGTTCTAAGGAGGATGTTGTCTTGGGGGTACGAAACATGGAGGAGATGAATAAGGCCTTGCTAAGCATGTTGATTATTCATATATGAAGGGACCGTGACATCTTAGTATGTAAGTCAATTAGGAGAATCTATGGTGTGGGGTGTTCTTTGCCAAATCGAGGGGCCTTTGGTTTGGCCCTTTTTTCCTTTGGAGGGGCATTTGTAGAGTGGTTCTGGATATTCGACCCTTCTTGTGGTCGATATTGGGTGATGGTAGGGGTTTCGGGTTTTGGATTGACAATTGGAGTGAATGTGGTTTTTTTTGGAGCGCGATTCTAATGTTGTTGGTTCTTGTTGGGGACTCAAACTGTTCTGCTGCTAATGTTTGGCATGGCAGTTCGTTTCTTCTGCATTTCAGATTTGAGTTATCAAATCAACGATGAGTGAGTTGTTGGTGATGTTGCAGGAACTTGAAGGGGTTGGTGGTTTCGCGGAGGGTTGAGATTGTTGGAGTTGGTATGGTGGTGCATTCTCAGTGGGGAAAGCGTTTAGGGCTCTAAAGGGCCCAATGGTTTGATCCGGGTGGTTGTGTAGTTGACTGCAAAAGAATATGGAAATGCAAAATTCTAGCATGTTTGAAGGTATTTTTATGACTTTTCCGGTGGGGGCGATTGTTGACGGGTGACATATTTGCACGATTTTCCCAGATGGTAGACTCGGCTTGCTGCCATTTTCACGTGCATGCTGAGAATGCGAATTACCTCTTCTTCAGCTGTCAGGGCTCCATCGTGGTTTGGGCGCTCTTCGGAAACATCACGGTATCCACTGATGGGTGCCCAATTATTGGGAATCTATTGGTGTTGAGTCGCTTATCGACTAATATAATTTGTATTCGTTGTAATATGACCGATTAACAATCTATAAGAACCGAGCGGTAATCTCTGTGAATAGTGGCTCAACTAAAATTCTTGGATATATCTAAGGTTGAACACATGGACACAATTAGTTAGTCTACTTAATCAGGGGTTAAATACCTCGGTTAAGTAAGATATAATGATTTCTAGGTCAATTATGCAAAACAGTACGAATGCATGAATTTTTAAATGTTCGAATGCAAGTCAAAGCAATCTCACATGAATGGTACAAAATGGAATAAGTAACAGATACATGCACAAAAAATAATCACACAGGTATGCTCCCGATTCAATTATATTGACTGGAATATCAAGGCATGAGATCCTTAGTTGATTTTAAAGCGAATAAAGGAAATCAATGTGTATATTAAACTTATTAAAAGCAAGACACATGTTCTGAAATTAATTAATTATGTGTCGAATTTATACATGAAACACACCATATTAAAGAGATTTTTGCTATTTTTAAATTGAGACCAATTGCATGAAATTTGGATCCATAAAATGCTAGATATTAACATCTTAATACATGGGTATTTTCGCAATAAAACATAATAAAAAAGTTCATAAAAATATCACAAATAGATTCTAAATGGACTGAAATACAATTATAAAAAACTTGCTAGGGCCTTATCTGCAGAAGTACCTCGCATGAGGGTATATCTGTAATAAAGAAGAATCGATGGGTCGTGTGCAAAAATACCCTAGGCGGGCATGTACGTCATACGTAGGGCTTAGGCTCGGGTGATGCCTCTAGGTTGGGGACAAGTGGTTGCACCTAGTGCTTCGAGCGTAGCTCGGGTCCACCAGAGGCCTCGGCTCCAGATCCAGAAGCGGTGCGGAATGAGGACCGCTGGATCAGATCGACTCGATCTGATACAACGATAATTGTAGGTCGAAACTGGGACTCCTCTGCCGTGAACAACGACTTGTAGGATGATCTCTAGTGGCCAGGATGCTATTGCTCTGTGGTCCTGAAGCATCACGGAAGGGTATGATGGGTGATTTTAGCGGAATGAGGGCTTGGTCAGAATACAGAAGATAAAGCCCTAATGGGTTCCTCTTCTTTGCAAGTAGAGGAACTTGACCGGATTGGGGAAATACCTGGAGGAAGAGGGAGGTGAAGTAAAAGTGTGTACGTGGAAGAGAGGGGGTGTCGCGATGGTGTGGAGTGATTCAGTTGGAGTTGGAGGTGTGCATGTGTGTGTACAAAATCAGAGAGAACACGAAGATGTTTACTGAGGAAACCTAGAAATGTGAAGAGGATGATCGGAGGTGGAGTGGAGCTCTGGCTGGACCTCTAATGTGCTCCTGGTTGTCGCTTCTCCAACTCGACGAAGGTTGGAAGCTCGAGTAGCGTCTGCAAATGCTGGTTCACGGTCTGAAGATCGTGGATCTCGTTGGAGGCTACTTCTCCGTCATTGCTCTCAATCAGTCACTCTCTGTCACTGGAGGAAGGACAAGTCTCAGGGTAACCTCTCACAAAGGGTGGATCCTGGAGCAATTGGTCGGAGATGGGATTTTGTTCCCTTTCCAGGCGGTTGCAAGGAGGTAATTTCAACCATGCCATGTCTCACATGTGGACAAGAAGTTCAACTGCTATACAAGCGTGAAAGAGGAAGCTTAAGGCTCTCAGATGAGATAAAGGAAGAAAGCACATGAAGTGGAGTTGGTCGGTTTCTCAACCGAAGAAGAGAGGGAGGAAAGCGTGCGAGGTAGAAGACATACGACAACCATTGGATTTGGAGATCCAATGGCCACCAAAGAGGTGTGGTTGTATGGCTGTGATCCGCTTGATCATCAGATCAAGCGGATAAGGAGAATGCAGGATGTGGCAATACCGTCTGTTCTAAAGATCAAACGATGGAGAATGGATACAGGATGAGAAGAAGGGTTGGTCCACGAGGGGCGATGTGGTTGGGCCATATGGACCAATAAAAAATAGATAAATAAATAAAACAACATAAAATGAAAATAAAATAGTAAACGAAGTCAATGAAAAAACTTTCAACTTGAAAGTTGTTTTTTTTCAAGATCTACAATTTTCATGTAGAACTCAAAGTAAGAATACATCATATGTACATATACATCATATGTACATACTTATTATTTTTGCAAGTATTTTTAATAAATAAAAATACTTTTTTCATTTCTTTTATTTTTTAATTATTTTTATATAATGAGTAATATACAAATAATTATATACAATATTATACTAATTTTATGGGATTTTTAATAATGAGAAACACAAAAAAAATAAATGGAACCATAATACAAATAATAAGTATTTATTTATTAATAATAATTAACCTTATTATTTACAAGATGTTAATTGTAAAAATGAATATACTAGTTAGATTAATTGAATAGTTTGAGAAAGATGGATAAAATCCAAATAATGTCGATGAATCGGGGATTCATCAATTGGTGTAGGGTGGCGTAGTTCTAAATCAGAGCGCTAATGATATGTCGCGTTGATTTGGGTGCTTTGGCTGGTCAGAAATGGGGTTATGTTCTTTCTGTCACGATCGCTTTTACATTGGCAATGTCATGGCCTTGTAAATTTTTGATGATGAATGGTTAATTTTTTAGCAATACACCTATACGGTAGATGCCCTTTTTTCCAAGGTTGTAGAAAGCTGTAGTCGATACTCGATCGACAAGGTCATTGACTAAGGATTAATCGATAATCGGGCGACTAATTGGATCTAGTAGGCCATAAGTCAATTTTGAATTTTTTTAATTATTTTAAATTTATAAATCATTTTTTATACATATATTCCTATATAATTACATAGGTTTATTTTCTATATTATCATAATGAGACAAAAGAAGTAATTTACTTTAAATATAACATTAAGCATATTTGAATAAGTTTTCTTTTAACAAAGCTAAAAAAATAAAAATTTAAAAAGCTCTATTTAAAAGTTGACCGATTAGTCGGATTGACTGACTAATGGCTGACTAGGCCTAGTCGAGTTGGCTACCTCCCGAATCGACTAGTCAGCCTAGTCAGCCGACTTTTACGAGCTTGATTTTTTCTTTAAAAACATGAGAAGAAGGAGCTTTACTCGTACCACAGATGTGGCGGGAGAGTAGATATGGGGACTGACCAGGTTGGTAGGGCGATTGTTGATCCTTTCAAAACCTTCATCCAATGTAGAAGGGATCTTAGTTGGAGATGGCTGGGTATGAGATTGAGAAGCTTTCCTTGGAACATGTAAGTGAAATTTCGATGACTGTTTGTGACCCAAATGTCATTGGCTCGTCTATCTTAGATGGCTTTCGTATTCTTTTCAAGGAGTATTGGGCATTGACACAACATGATGTTGATGTGATGTATTCGATTGAGGAACGGGTTTGATAGATTCAATTGTACTATGATGGTGCTTATCCCGAAGCGTGATGCGGTGTACTGTGGATTGAGAATTGCCACTCTATCCTTCTGCCCAACCTAATATCTCTATGCAGTGATACTCCTCGTTTTAAGTTATAGGTTTTCTTGATTCCATTATTAGTTCCAGATAAACAACTTCAGTAAAAAAATGGCGAAGCCTTCTCCCACAATAAGTAGGGTCGGCTACATGGATTCTTGCTCAAACCCATGTTGAAAGATTCGATTATTTTTTACGTTGGCTGTCAACTACCTAACGCAACCCATACAATGGTGGGATTTGAACCCTGGTCATTTGGGTGGCAGGTACAATGCACTATCACCAGACCATTTAAGTGGGTTTATATAAACATCTTCCGTACCTGGCAAAAAATGGTAGATATAATAATTATGGCCTCAGAGATCGCACTGATATGAGAAGTGAAGTATATGGGTTGACATGGAAGGTTGATTTCTCCAAGATATATGACACTCATTACTATCATTTTCTTTGGCGCTCAACGCATAAGAAATGATTTTTACGTGAGGAGATGTGATACCATCTCCTTTTTTACTATTCTGATCAATGGTCATCTGAAAGGGGATTCTTAAATCTCAGCAAGGACCCTTTGACATTCCTGCTTTTTGCATTAATTGTGGATGGGCTTGCGATTGTTGCATGTTAGTGGTTATGGGTGATGTATCTAGTGGTTTCTTTATGCTTAGACTATATGTTCTTATCCTCATTATACATGTGATGCCTTCTTCACTGAGGGGGCATACATGAGGGTCGACTCGATGCTTTAGTCCTAGTTGATGTGTTTGTTGAATTTTTAGGTTTATGGATCAACAAGGATTTACTTTGCTTATGAACGTGTTTACAAGTCACATTCATGATGAGATACCTTGGTGTATGTTATTCATTGATGATATTTTGTTGATTGATGAGAGTAGAGATGGAGTAAATGAGAAGCTTGAGGTCTGGAGACATGCATTGGAGAGTAAATGATTTCGTATAGTAGTCTAAGACTGAATATATGGAGTGTTCTTTTGATGGAAGCTATGGTGAAGGAATCGAAGTGAAAGTTGGTGACGATAACATTTTGAAGAGGGATTCTTTTAGATACTTGGGATCTATTTTACAACATGACGGGGAAATTGATGGAGTCGTTACTTATAAAATAAATGCATGTTTGCCAAAGTGGAGAGAGCTTCAACTATTTTCTGTGATAAGAAAATTCCTTTGAAAATCAAAGGAAAGTTTTACAAAACAGCTGTGAGACCTGTTATGCCAATAGCAGAAGTGGAAATGCTAAGGTGGATGTGCAGACACATACCCCCACGTAAAAATCAGATTCAGAATGATGCAATCAAAGGAAAAGTTGTAGTTCTGATCAAGGATAAGAGGAATAGCTTAAGGTGGTTTGACCATTTGCATAGGAGTTCGACTGATGCATCGATTAGGAAACGCGAGTTTTGGGACGTTGAGCCGTCTAAGATAGGGCAAGGAAGGCCCAAGGAGTGTTGGAATGAAACTATCTGAATGTATCTTAATTTTTTGGATTTAAGTCTGAGATTGACCCAAGATAGATCTGAATGGAGGTAAAGAATCTATGTAGCCGACCCTACTTAATTTGGGAAAAGGCTTGTTGTTGTTGATGGATCAACAAGGAGAAGTCTATATATTTTTTGACACTCCAACAAGGGGGACACACCCGTAGGTGTTCGCCCCATTTTGTTAAAGAGGAGAATAAGAAGTACTTACAGAGGGAGCAGTTAAGGAAAAATAGGGGGGCCGATATCCACAATGATACCAAACGCCCCATTACACAAAAGCCCTAGCCAGATGACCAGTCCAAACAAAAGCGATTCGCGTCAATACAAATATTTTCTAAATAGAATCTCTGACCCGCGAATAGGAATTTGTTCCTTCCCATCCATATACTCCAGATGCGCGCAATGGGGGTCAGTCTCTCCGGCCTCGGACGATTTGCAGCGATTGCAAAGCTCTCCCAAAAAGACTCCAACGACGAAAGATTCAGCCAATCGATGTCCTCCCATATGGGCCGCACTAGGTCGCAGAGGAGGAATAGATGATCGGCCGTCTCGGCATCCGAACTGCAAAGGCCGCATACATTGGGCACGTTAGGGAAGAAAGAGAGAAGACGGTCGCGAGTAGGAAGCCGTCCACGTCTAAGAATCCACATGAAGATCCCAATCCTTTCCGGCAGCTTGAGAGCCCATATGAGATTGCAGTGGCCACGCAAAGATGCCTCCGAGTTCATAGCGATGGGGAGAAGAGCATAATATGCCTTCTGCGAGGAAAAGGACCCGTCGTTCCAAGTGAAGTGATCACGCCCCCCCGATGGAATAGGGGCGTCCTCGAGTAGGGTCAGTAATGCGGAGAAGTCCATCAGACGCTGATCGGAGAGGGAATCCACCAAGATCGGGCACCAGGTGCCGTTAGACCAGCATGATTCCACCGTTGCAGATTTGTCCCTGGCCAGCGCATAAAGGCGTGGAAAAAGGTTCATGAAGATGCCCTTACCAGACCAGTCCACTTTCCAAAAGCTGAAGGAGGATCCATCCCCAAGAGTCGGTGTATATAAGGACCGATTGCGGTTGAAGACAGCAAATGTTTCGCGCCAAAAGATGGGAGAGTGAGCGTGAGATCGACCGTCAAAGGCTGACAAGAAGGCATTACTCGCTGCAATGCGCAGGCATCGAACCATAAATTCATCATCCCGGCTTAAAAGCCTCGACGCCCATTTGAGAAGAGAAGCTTCCCGCATGACCTCCAGCCGCCGAACACCTAGGCCACCGTCGCGTTTAGGACGAGTAATGTCCTCCCACGCGACCAGATGTATCCCTCTTCTTGCAGACTCCTTCTTGCCCCAAAGGAATCCCCTCATACATTTGTCCAAGCGTAGCCTAATCCCTTTTGGGAATCCACGCGCCGAAAGGAAATAAACAGGGATAGCCGAAAGGACGGACTTAATAAGCACCAAGCGGCCACCTCGAGAGAGCAAAGAAGACCGCCATCCTGCCAGCCTTG
The DNA here is from genome assembly GCA_037367405.1 of Ottelia alismoides. Classification (NCBI taxonomy): domain Eukaryota; kingdom Viridiplantae; phylum Streptophyta; class Magnoliopsida; order Alismatales; family Hydrocharitaceae; genus Ottelia; species Ottelia alismoides. The sequence continues at coordinate 205,385 of JAZKJV010001594.1, forward strand.
TCTCGAACTTCTCCACCACCCGCTGATACTCGCGTAACCGCACCCTGCCCACAGATAGCGATAGGCCCAGGTAATCTAGGGGGAGTGCCCCAGGAGAGGCCCCCAAAGTGGAGGAGCATTCCCCAACTTCCTGCGTCGAGAGAGCAAAGGGCACAAATTTGGATTTGTCCTCGTTGATTTGGAGGCCCGATAATTCGCAAAAATAAATGGACCGTAGTAGCCATTCCCGCATGTTGAAGCCGCTCGCCCTCTATAAAACATAAGGTGTCGTCCGCATATTGGAGGAGCGGGATATGAAGGTCGCCCAAAGAGCATCCACGAGTATACCCAGCGTCGGAAACGCCTTGAATCATACGTGGCAGCACATCCGCCGCCAATACGAACAGAAGAGGGGCAAGGGGGCTTCCCTGGCGAACCCCCCTTCGAGGTTGAAATAGGTCCCCAAATGGCCTACCATTAAGAGATAAGGAGAAGGAGACCGTAGTAACACAACGACGGATCCATGAAATCCATAACGGAGGGGAAGCCCCGAGACCTCAAAACCGACCATAAGAAGCGCCAATCCAACGAGTCGTACGCCTTAGCAAAATCAATTTTCCAGAGGACCCCTTTCGTACCATTTCTGTGCCAACCATCAATGATAGCGGAAGCAAGAGCGAAACAGTCAGAGATTTGTCTCCCTTGAACAAAGGCCGCTTGACATGGAGAAATGAGAGAGGCTAGAAGGGGCGCTAGGCGACGAGCCAAAGCCTTTGCTATTATCAAGTAGATACCATTGGAAATGGCAATAGGTCGGAAATCCTCAATACGACGTGCCCCCTGGGATTTCGGAATGAGGACCATAGAGGCGCGGTTAATCCTGTTAAAACCCCTGTTCCCCTCACAGAAATCGAGGGCCACCTCCAACACGTCGTTGGCGATAACATCCCAAAAGTCCCTATAAAAGGAAATAGGGAAGCCATCTGGGCCAGGAGACGCATCAGCGTTAAGGTCCCAAGCCGCGCACTTAAGCTCCTCCATCGAAAATGGGCGTGATAAAACAGCAGCATCCGAGCCTGAGAGCGAGGGGGCACCGGGAGCCATCCAGTGCCAAGAGGAAGAGGGAAGGCGATTGAAAAAGTTCTTGAAGTAGTTAACTACCGCCGGCCCCATGTCCCGCTCAGACTGAAATATAGCGTCCCCGATCTGAATGGAAGAGATACGATTAGTTCTTTTACGAGCACTAGCGACCCGGTGAAAGTAGGCGGTATTAGCATCCCCCTCCTTGATCCAACGAAGCCGCGAGCGCTGCCTCCATTCAATAGCTTTTTTCCTGTCATCCTCCGCAATGGTTTGAGTCGCACAAGATCTCTCCAATAATTCTTCATGGGAAAGGTCCCTGACGCTCTCCACGCGATCCAATCTAATAATAGTTGCCTCGGCCACAATGCGACCCGACCGCCGAGCCTGACGCGTAGAGAATTTGAAGGAGGCAAGAACTCGTCGCAGGGATGATAGTTTGAGAGCAAAACGTCGAGCCGCATTACCCGAAAATGATGTTTGGGACCAGTGATTTCGCACTAGGTCCTTGAAATTAGGCTCCAGAAGCCAACTCTTCTCGTAACGAAAAATACCGCGCGGTCGAGACGATTCGCCCGAGTCCCAAGTGATGGGGCTATGATCCGAAAAAGATCGAGGACGGGAGGAAACCGAGCAAAGAGGAAAAGCCTCCATCCATCTTGAATTAGCTAGGAACCGGTCAAGCCGCGATCGAGAGGAGCTATTACGCCAAGTGTAAATGATATCCGTGGCTACCAAGTCATCCAAAGCCAAGTCATTGATAAAATCCCAAAACTCAATAGACCCTGGATCCCTTCCCCCCCGTCCACGGGGACGGTCGATTGAACGCAACGAGACGTTAAAATCCCCTCCCAAAATCCACGGGATATCTCCAAAAGCCGCAGCATCGGCCCTCAAGTCCTCCCATAAATCACGGCGGGCCAGGTGGCAATGAGGCGCATAAACACAAGAGAAAGCCAGAGAAGCGTTGGTGGCCATATGCACAAGTATTACAGAAACAGAGTGTCGTCCTATACGGGAGCAGGATACAGAGAAGCATGAAGATCGCCAAGCCACAATTGAACCACCAGAAGAACCGATCGCGTCCAAAGCACAAAAAGCGTCCAATGGCCCTGCTCCAAACGATCTCCAAAGGGCGTCGTCGACTCCAGAGAGCTTGGTTTCTTGTATCAGAGCGACATCACATTCCCATTCAATCAGACGCGAGCCCAAAGCCCTGCGACGCAAAGGATCCCCCATTCCACGAACGTTCCAGGAGAGAAGCTTCATTAAATATTACAAAAATAATCCCCAAAAAGTGGCCGAGGGAGTGACCAACTCAAGTGCGTCGATGGTCCAGCCGGCGAAGTCCCGCCGCTTCCGCCACCATCTCCCGAGAAAGTAGAATCGGCGGAGAGGAGATCCCTTCGAGTGAGAGGTCCAGACGCCGAGCGTAAATAACTCCAAATCTGTTCGGGGAGGCAATCGAGGCATTCCAAGAGTTCCACGAGGCTGCATACCGGTTAGGAGAGAGCTGCGTGCCGAATGAAGAAGAATCCCCAATATCTCCGAGTTCGGGGGCGACCACCGGTGGGCCCGATTCTATTGCCAGCAGAGGAGGCGAGGAGGATGAGGAAGAAGGACTCCAGTCGTCATAGCCCTGTGACTGACAGAATGGAACCACAGAAATAGGAGTAGGGCAAGGAATATCGTCGCAGAAGATAATAGAGTCCCCATGCATGGTCGGGTCGCGCTGCCCGCGATAGGGTCTGAATAGGGGCCGATCCGGAAGAAGGAATCGGAAACGCCACATCGAAAGAAGTGGAGAAGGCGCACGTCTTCAGAATGGGGATGTCAGATAAAACCATCGGCCGCGGATCGACCTCGAAAAGCCCCCTTGGCACGTGAGAGGGCGTCTGTCCAATAGCCCACGCGAATCGAGGCCCAGGCGACGAAGACGAAGGGTCGGTACGCTTCAGCGACGCCTCGGGAACATCCACGGACATTGACACGTGGCCCAGCGAAGACGAGCCGTCGCCGGACCTTGGAGCATCGCTCCCTGCCGCGGAGAGGGTTGACGAAGCCACCGGCGGCGGAAAGAAGAACTCAAGCTTGAAGGACCATCTGCCGAGTTCAAGTATCTCCGAAAAGGTCTTGCCAGACATAGATCGGGAGAGGTTGGATGAACATTCTACCAGAATCCTTGTGCATGACCAATCCGATCCTGGGGAAAGGCCATCGTCCAAGATGGCCAGCACTTGACCCCAACTGCGAATAACCTTGGAGAGGCAATGAGCCGAGCGAGATAAGAATGGAACACCACGTACCTCTACCACGCAGATCTCGGATGTTAAAGAAGCAGCATCTGCGACCCGGGGTCGACGCCATTTGACCGCTGACGAATCGGAGTAAGAAATGAGGACTTCTCGTTGCTCCGGGGAGAGTCCTCGAACACAGCAACGAGAGTCATCCAGGAAGAAGAAGTCCCCCGAGAATCCCTCGCCCAGGAGAAGAAGGGTTGCAGAGTGGATCGCCTCGCGGTCTAAGCCCCGCCGCTGAATCACGCCAATCGCCACGCCATGATTGGCCTCCATCGATTTCGGTCTCGAAGGAGTTGAAGAAACCCTGGCCGGAGGAGCTGAAGAATCCCTCGCCGGAGGGCCCACTACAGTAGTAGGCTGAAAGCCCATCTTATGTGAGTCCAGGCGATGCCGAGTCACCGGCGCCTTGGCATGGACAGACATCGCATGAATGGGAGGAGCGCCATCATCTCCAGCGCCAGAAGGCGAGCAGGAAGGAATGGTCTTCCCTATCGAGGAGTCGGCACCAAAACTTGCAGAGACCACCTGAGCAAAGGAGCGAGAGTCCCGTAATGCCGAAGGACCTCGCCCACGGGGAGGGACATCCAGTGTAGTGGAGCGCTTCGTCCGCCGGAGATCCATGATCGCATCCCTACACGAAAACGAGCGGTGTCCGACGCGACCGCACCGGAAGCATCGAGGAGGTGCCTTGCATGCAGACGCCAAATGACCACGCTCCGCGCAGCGAAAGCAGCGCCTGCCAGGCTTAGTGCGGGATACCGTCACCCACCCATCCTTGTTACCTTTGTCTTTGACAACGACACTCGAGCGCAGAGCCGGTTGACGAGTGGCAGACACCTGGTCGCGGCGACGAGGATCGACCACCTTCGGAACCCACACGCGCTTGAGATAGTGCTTGCGCCAACCGCCCGCTTCTTCAGAACCCGCTCCTGCGATCGCCATCCAAAGATCCCTCCTAATCGGAGAAGTCTATATTTGTGCATTTTTGTTTGAAAGAGGAAATCGGGAAGGCCTCTGGTTGGATTCAACAATTGTCTAGATATGAATTCCTCTTGATGTATCTTGGCTTGCCTTTGATGGATGGTAGGCTGAGATTCACAGATTGGGGTTCTTTACGAGAGCAGATGTAGTGGACGTTGTTGGGTAGAATGCGATGTCTCTCGAGAGGCCTTGTGCCTGTGAGGTTGTGTTGTCAGAAACTCTTCTAATTTTCCTTTCAATGTATAATAGTGGTTTGAGATAATCATGCATATGCTTTTTCTGTCCCTCCTTTACGCAAAAAAAGCATAGGGGTGGTTCTGGTGGCTTCGGATGCAGTTTCTCAGCCGATGGTTGATTAAGTCTTGGGTAGGTATAGCTACGAGAATGATTAAGTCGTTGCGGTGAAATAGGTGCTGCACACCTGGGGGAACGGTCATGAACTACCTAGTCACCTTGTAAGAAATGTTTATCAAAGTATATGCCAACCTTGAGATGCCCAAGGTTTCGTTAAGGCACTCCTCATGCTTCAGGAAAGGTTTGGTTGCGAGGCTACTCGAGATCATGCTCTTCGTTCGTCAGCTTGTGGGGGATGACAAGTTTTTAGCTGCTGGACGGATAACTAGAGCTATGGTGGTTCTCTTCGTGACTTATTCACGAAGTTGTTCTCCTTTGCAAAGAAGAGATATGATGTGGTAAAGGAGTGTCGGGCTAGGTCCGACACTAGCAACAGGACCTGGTTTCCAACATTCTCTTCGGATCTTTCTTACCGGGGATGCTTTTTTTGGAGCGTTCTTGCTATATTGGGTACATATGAACCCACTTAGTGTAAAGAATTTTATGTGGTTTCTGAGAAGGGGTGGATCACAGTTTTAGGGCACACTTAATCCTAAACGCAGATGTGGTTTGCTCAATATATTGGGTTTGCAAAGGAAATAGGGAACAACGGATAAAGAGGAGTTCTTGTGTAGTTTAATAGCAACTTATTGTTCCTGGTTGGAGAGCGCGAGACCTTTAATGTTAATCTGTGCCATCTAGCTGGCCAGAAACACAATTGTTTTATGAATATTTCTATGTGAAGAATGTATTGACCCATGAATATTCAATTTTAAAACTTGGTCATTTTGTTTGTACTCTTTCTATTAATTTCAAATTTAACTTCAGACTAGGTGGGTTCCTAATCGGGGGCCCAACCTTATTTTTTTCTCTAAAAATAAGCTTTTCAACACCTTTATAATAATAAGGTAGTCTGGAGGGGGTGCAGATGGATTGGGTGGATGCGGCTAAATGTGGTGTCTTTTGGATCTAAGTGGGAGAAAACAAGGCCATGTGATATTCTCCAGGCCTTCTTGCTTGCAAGAAATGCCTAGGTTTTTGCAGGGTACATTTTTTTTTGGAAAATGTGCTGGCCATGCCTATGGCCTTCTTGAGTCCTGATGATGTACTTGCAATATATTTTTGCTTGTAGCATTTTGCAGTTTTCTTAAATCCATGTTGAAAAGATCCAAATTGTTTCGAGATAAATTCCTAAATAGTGTTATTAAAAGAATACTATTTAGGAATTTGTCTCTTTTGCGCTGGCTGTCGGGTACCTAATGCGCAACCCTCCTCATTTACCAGAGCTTGTGTTCTCGTATGAGGAACACATGCGAGTAAATAAGCTAGTTCCATTGCATCGTTGCCTGGATGCAACCTAATTTGTTAGGGTTCTCACGTGATGGACGCATGAAAGTAAAGAAGTTATTCTAAAAAATGTTGCAAAAGAAGTTGTGGATATGTAATTGGAATATTGGCACTCTGATTGGCAAATTAATGGAGATATTATATATGATGGAAAGAAGAAGATTCAGAAACTATGTCTCCAAGAAATCAAATAGGTTGGAGAGAGCGAGGAAGTTCGAGAGGACATGCTTTAAACTTTGGTGTTCAAGTAAAGACAAGAGCAATAATGGTGTTGGAGTGGTTATTCATAAGGATTTGAAGGATAGTGTGATTGAGGTGCAAAGATCTGGGGATCGGATCAAGGTTCGAAATCTCGATTTCGTCTCGTTTCGGTGACTTGGAATACTGAAATTGCGCCGAAATTTCAGGAAATTTCGACAATTTAGGCTGGAAAGTGAAAAAGGCTCAAAAATCCGATTTCCCCCAATTTTATTGTAAATTTCGATATTCCAAGTTATTAGAACAATAAATAACATAGAAATACACAATTATTTCACACATTTTGGTCATCTATACCCCTTATATATACATATGGGTCATATCAGTCATATTGTAACATTGCTAGATATTGCAAATGGACTTCAAAGTTCAAACAATGAAACAAACAATAGATGTACAACTATAGGCTTACAACATACATATCAATCATCTTATCATGTTTGACTATGACGGTATGTCACAGTCATACATCATATCGAACATATCGTTGTTATTTGTTAATAGTTGATACATACGAATAAAGTAATAGTCTTACAAGCTACAACATGTGAAAATTATTAAGAACATGCACATTAATGATCAATGCAATCAAAGATTAAAAATTTAAAATATATTACCTGGTGATATGTTTGGTTCAGAATCAAGAGTTCCACGGTGGATCTAAATGCCCCCCCTTCCTTGTTGTCTCTCATAACGCATCGTAGATTCAATGAACTCGCAGTAGTTCTCCCATGTCATGTACGAGTACATGACCTTGTAATCCATCACATACTGTATGTATTGGTGGTCATCGATGCCTATGAGTATCCCGAGACAAGGATAAGAAGCACTAGATCCGGTATCACGAGTGGCACGATGAGACTGTTGCGAACTACTGGTCTGAGATCCTCGGGACGACGACGGAGTAGGAGAAGATCTCTGTGGAGGAGGAGGAACTGGCGTGTACTTAGGGAAGAAACCGTAACTATCACCCCCAAAGAAGTTGCCCTGGGTCTGCTCAGGTTGGCTACCTTGGTAGTTGTCTCCGTTGTAGCTACTGTATCCCCCATATCCACTATAACCACATGAATATGTTGGAGGTGCATGCTGAGGAGGAAGAGGAGGAGATCCTGGAGGAGGAGCATGAAGGTATTCCGGAAAGACGCCAAATGATCTCTCATCGTGCGACGATCCATATCCGCCTAAAAGACTTGGTGTGCCTCCGTGATATGGGCTGTCTATGTCCATGCAACTCAAAGAACCTACAGATGATATCAAATCGTCCATGTAGCTGTTGGTTGGACGATGGCCTTGACCGTACTCGTAATCCATAGGTCCTGGACTCGGACTTGGAACAAACTGTTCGTGTGTGTTCCTCTGTCGCTCCATATATTCACGTCCTGCTTGCAACCCTTCCTCAAATCTGGTATCTTGTGGTCCACGACCACCCCTCCTGACCCACCTGAGTTTGTTTCCCTACCATCACTAGCTCCACCACGACCAACATCGTCATCATCATCATCATCTCCACTGTCATCCTTTGACTTCGATTTGGATTTGGAGCTACTGGAGAGAATTTCATCAACAACCGCATCAATCTCGCCCTCCAACCCTCCAACATGGTCTGTTATCCGCCCGGATCTTGCCAAATAGTCACCTATGTCTGCTCCCATTTGCTGACTTATATTCTTATTTGGTCTTCCACCTGGTTGATCGAAACGGGGGCACCATTGGAATCCATCCATCTCTGGAGAACGTCTTCATCGACATCATCATCGTGCATCTTGAAAGTTGAAAATGTATGCAAGATCAATAGGGTCCGTGTAGTCCTCTTTGTCTTGTCCCTCCCTTGCATGTTTCAACTTCAGCCTCAAGTTGTACTGCACGTAGACAAGGTCATTGAGCTTCTTTTCTCCCGACCTGTTCCGGCTCTTGGAATGGATCAAATTGAACGTGCTCCAGTTCCTTTCACAACCACCAACAGATACGGTTTGAGACAACACTTTCACTGCCACACTTCGAAGGTTGGGAGCTTCCATCCCATATAACAACCACCACTCGGCTGCAAAAAATACAACGAGAGAAATCGATAGTAGGAATAAATGAACACAAAAGCAATGATTTTATTTGTCTTCGTCCCTAACAGGAAGAGTATTGCCCCATCCATTTACCACAGTAATCCGACCGAAGGAACCCAACGCATCCCAGAAATACTTAACCTGCACACATAGTTTAAGTCGTAATCCTTCTTAACGGTTTTTTTGTGACTCCTAATTTAGCTAGAAATTGAGGATTACCTCGTTCATGTACAAAATCTGTAACTTCTCGTCCTTGATGAGGATTACCACAACAATTTGTACGGCTGCTAAAAAATCAGCATTTGTACCAAGTCCATTCTTGTACTGGTACTTAGGATTGAAGTAATAAGCTGAACACAAAGTCACGAATTAGATCTATTAAATTTTATGAAAAAAATTAGATTTTTACATAATACATACCGGCCTTGTGAAGAGGATGTGAGAGCATCTTGGACCATCGCTTGTCTATGATGTCCAACCATGCTTTGGATCCCTTCCCAACCGCTTCTCTGACCTTCTCTCTCATGCAGTGCATTGCCTCGTAGATGACTCCCATGGTGCGCTTCTTATCGCCATCCACGATCCGCAATGCAGAAACAACTGGATCCATGATCCTTGTGACCCGAGTCACGTCATCCTAAAAGGAGATATCATTGATCAATATTTCCACCTTTCGTCTTCCTTCAGTTCGAGCTTCAGGTATCTCGAACCGCTCACCTTGGCAACACATGATTTTTAAACCTTTTTTATGTTGTTTGAGGCTTAGCAACGCTATAAAATTGGTTGCAAAGCTTGTGATGCCAGGCCTCACCAGCTCCCCATTGCACATCCGGCTCATCAGTGCCAGCACTTTACCGTGGTTGTAAATGAATGTGGTGATCATTCGTGCTTTCTCGACCACCCTTGAGACGAGCTTCCTCTTGTTGAAATCCTTGAGGATCAAATCAATGCAATGCGCAGCACACGGTGTCCAAAAAATTCCGTACCTGCTCGACTTCATTATTGTTTCACCCGCCTTCTTGAAGTTGCTGCCGTTATCCGTCACAATCTGCACAATGTGATTTTTCCCAACCTCCTTTATAATGTCCTTCATTAACTTCAGCAGGTACTTGTGGTCCTTCACATGTTCGGATGCATCAACCAATTTCAAAAAGATCGTCTTCCCATCGCAGTACACAAGGAAGTTGATGATCTGCTTCTTCGTGTAGCTCGTCCACCTATCAGACATCAATGTCACCCCGTACTCTGGCCATCTCCTCCTCAGCTCGGCGATGTACTCATTCATCTCCTCCTTCTCCAATCCCAGATATTTATTCATGATCTCGTATGATGTAGGAGCCTTCACTCTCGTTCCCGCTGCAGCGATCTCATCAATGGCATGCTGCAGAAATGGTCCGCCTGCAATGTTGGCAGGAATGCTCTCCCTAAAGAAGAGCTTGCTGATGGCTTTTCCCACTCTTTCTCGTGCATTGGGGAACATTCTCTACACCGTTTTCTACCTCGGATCCTTGCTTGCCTTGTATTGCATGGATCCGCTCCTCGTCAAGAAGGGCCATGGAAGGACATATCAATATCGGTATCGATATCGGTACCATGTCGATACCGATATATCGCCGATATATCGACGCCATATCGTCGACATCGGGATTCGGCTAGGCTTTTTTGCATGTCGATACCCGATATCGGACATATCGGCGATATATCGGTGACCTGTCGATACCGATATATCGCCGATATATCGATGATATATCGGGATACGGCCTTCCATGAAGGGCTCAATTCCCTTCCCCTTTTGTTTCTTGGTGGGTGGTGGTACTGGTGCGCCTCCTGAACCTCTTCCACTCCCACTTGCACCATAGAAGCCGCTCCATGCACCACCGAGTTCTCTCCTCTCGAACTCACTCCTCAATGAATCTTTTGTAGCCCTTCTGTATGCCCTCCTCTCCGTTGCAGTTTGAATGTCGGCGGGGTATACAAAATCATCATCATCTGAATCAGAAAGGACGTTGAATTCTTTCTCGAACATAAACTCCTTCATTTGTTCTTCCTTTCTTACCCTCTCTGTGTCCTTTTCCTTCTTTCCGTGCAAGCTGGCCTTCACCTTTTCCCTCACATTTTGGGGACAATGCGTACACTTGGCAACATTCTTGTTATTGCCAACAAGATGTTGCTTCATCCTTGTGATCCCGCCTCCTCTCAACTTCTTTCCACAGAAATTGCATTGTGGCTTCGCCTTATTTCCATCAGGAGCGGAGGCATACCTCCAGCCAATGTCTCCACTGAAATCGCCCCTCTGATCATCAGATCTGTCAGATCCAGATCCGGAACCAGAATGTGCCATGGTGATGATTGTCGAAATCTGCGAGGAAATTCAAGAACAATCATTAAGTAGGAATACAATGCGACCGCTTATGAATATGCAAATCATTTTATGTTTTAAATTTCGGATTTATTATATATTTAATTTCTCTAAGGCCTAATATTCCAATTTTCAGAAAAACAACCTTAGATGTATACATTAGGGTCTTAGATCAAGCAATTCGGGAACCATTTTCAAGAAAGATCACCTAAGTGACACAAAATATGTAGAAAAACCTAAATATTAAACATATGATTTTCGGATTTTCTCAAATTTTAAATTTTAATAATAAAAAAATTCCGTATTATGATTTCTAGTTCCAGAACTTAAGATCCGAATTTATAATATCCCAACTCATTACCGTTCAACATTAAACCTCAAAAGCCCAAATTTCCTCTTTCATATATCTAACAAAATGTTTTCAAACTATAGTTTAGTTCATGTTAAAGTTCAGATTCGAGATACCATGTTCATAGCGACCACTATTGTGTAATCAAACCACAAAAGCCCTAAGTTTTGTCCCCAAATTTAAAGCTATATTTCGGAAATCTCTCAAAATACACACCATACCAAGCTATTTGAACATCCTAAGAGTGAAACCCCTAAAAAAATTTATGAATTTGATGAAGAATTAGCCTAATTTGGCTTACCTTGAAGGAAGAAGAGCTTGGAGGAAGATGGAGATGCTTCTGCCTGAACTCGGTCGAAATGTGATGCTTTCGACCGAAATTTCCGTAGATATCGACATCTCGGTGAATTTTTTAATGCTAGATTCCCTCTATCGACCGATATCTCGAGTTGAGCCGAAATCTTGTCGAGATCTCGCGAGATTTAGCTCGAAACGATATCGATATATATATATATATACACCAGTTTCGAAAGGCCAGACTCGTCGAAACCGATATTTCGACGAAATTTCGTCGAAATATCGCGAAATTTAATTCCATGGATCGGGTTATTTTGTTAAAATTGGTGCTCGAATGGAATCCCACAATGAGGAATGAGTTGCCTAGGTGGAGATCTAACTGGACATGTGGGAAAGGATGCTTCGAGACATGTTAGCGTCCATAGAGGCCGTGTTTTCGGGAATTGAAATGAAGAGGGAAAAGTCATTCTAGATTTTATAATGGCTTATGATTTTTCATAGTAAATACTTTCTTCAAGAAGAGGGAGGGGCATTTAATTACTTATGAGAGTGGCTCGACTAGAATACAGATAGATTACTTTGCATTGAGAAGAGATCGGTTGCGTTGCAAATACTGCAAAGTAATTCTAGGAGAGAGTTTGAGTACCCAACATTGCTTGTCAGTTATGGATGCACAAATAAGAAGGCTGGTAAAGAAAAGAAGGATTTCCAAGATCCTAGAACTTGGTGGAATCTTCATTTGAAGCAATTAAGCTTCATGGAGAAGGTTTTAGAAGGCTTATCTTGGGATTGTAACGAAAGTGCAAGCGAGATGTGGGAGGTGGTAGCATCTTGTGTCTGAAGTGTAGCCAAAGAGATGCTAAGCGAGTCAAAGGGAGGAGCTCCAGGGTAAAAGGTGGCTTGGTGGTGGAGTGGAGGAGTACAAGAGAAGCTTAAATTTAAAAACCATGATTTAAAGACATGTCTAATGATGGAACATAGAAAACCACCACAAACTACAAAATATCGAGGAAGGAAGCAAAGAAGGTTGTAAGCAAAGCTAAGTCAAAAACTTATGAAGTTTTGTGCAAAAATCTTGACTCTAAGGAGGGATAAAATGATATATTCATATTGACCAAAGCAAGAGAAAGAAAGACCAAAGATCATTCTCAAGTGATGCATTAAGGATGAGGAAGGACACATGCTTGTTACTTAGAAGGACATGGAAATTAGATGGAAGCGGTATTTCCATAAGCTTTTCATTGAGGAAGGAAATAGAGAGATCATTTTGGGAGATCTAGCTAGTAGTGAAAATTACTTGAATCATGCAAGCTATAAACGAATACAAAAGGAAGGAAGTAGTAGAGGCTTTGAAGGTTATTAAACCTTGAATAAGTGTAGGACTTGATGACATTCCTATAAAAGTTTTAGAGTCGTAGGTGGGCGTGGTTTGACTTGGCTTACAAATTTATTCAATGTTATTTGATGAAGTAAGTAAATGCATGAACATTCGAGGAGAAACATCGTGGTGCCTTTTTATAAGAACGATTGAGATTATTGTACATCTTTGGTGTTATTTCTTATTTTATTTTCTTTATGTACCTTGATATTTATCCATGGTTTTTCTCCTATATAAGAGAGCCTTGGGGCCTCATGAATAAACAAGTCATTTAGTTTTCCCAACACGGTATCAGAGCAACGATCCTAGATCGGGGTTCATGTATCCCACCCCTAACCCTTACCTTACTCGCCCCCTGCGCCTGCGCTCCTCTCCCTGCGTGTCGCGTTCTGCTCCACCACATCGCGCATCAACGTAACACGCATCGGAGTGCACCAACACCCTGCGCTTCGCGCACCAACGCACATCTGCGTGCACCCACGCACATCTGCACACCAGTGCGCATCTGCACACATATACGTACCAACACCCATCTGCATGCATCCTGCGTGCATTTGACGTGCATATGTGTGCGCCGCTGCCCTTTGCGCCCGTACAACCTAGCCTACAACAACAGGAGATGAGGATGGTTGTATGAGTCTACAAATACAACCAATCTTCTGTATGTGATTGTGTAAACTCATTTATAATAATCTACTCAGTTTTGTTCAGGATTTCGGCGTTCTTGCTACCATGTCAGAGAATAAGGGTGATATTTTTTTCATCTGGTACCTTCAAGGGTCCAGCTCCCATCGTGAAGATGGATGTGACAAACTACAAGTTGTGGTCCATGCAATTTCACACCTTGATGCCGTGCCATAACAAGGAGCACTTTCTGACGGATCCAGAGTCGGAGGACAAGATCGGGCTAATGCTTCTTGGAAGCAAGATGATGCCTATGCCCGCGTTTGACTCTTCGGGATGCTCACCACGGAGATTGCCAATAATATTGTTAATCAACCCACAACAAAGGCTATGTGGGATATCTTAACAACCACATATGAGCAGACGAACAATGTGAGCAAAGTTTTACAGTTGCTGTTTGATATTTTTTCAACCTAGCAGAATGGTTGACCTCTTCATGCACACTTCTCGCATCTTAGAGGCTTGTTTGAGCGTCTACATAGCTTCATGCCTATTACTATGAGCACTGAGCAACAACAGACGTATTGTAATGCAACTATGACATGAGTATTTTTGTTATCTCCGGACTCTGAGTACGATGTGCCACGTACTCAACTTCTTACTGGAGAGAGGATACCTCTGATGGAGGAGGTTTACGAGTGGTTGAGCATAATTACTGTATCCTTTTCTACCATGGCTCAGGCTCCTTCTGCTATGGCAGCCTCTCGTGGCAGAGGGGGTACTTCACAGTTTCGTGGTCGAGGAATACGTGGTCGAGGAGCAGGTCGTCAGCGAGGTCCATGTTCACATTGCCACCGTCCTGGTCATTCTGAGGAGACATGCTACCAGAAGCATGGGTATCAGGCCTCCATTCGAGTTATTGAGCAGACCGAGCTTACTTCTACACCTGCTCCGGCTCATGATGCACGCTTTGATGATATTGTTTCCAGACTGCGAGAGATGATGACTACTCCTACTACTTTGCCCGCATGTTCTTCAGATATTACACATTGCTAAAACCTCTTCAAGCTTGTCAGGTATTGCTTATGCCCTTACTGGTACCAACGATTCAGATTTGTCTGACTGGATCATGGACTCTGGAGCATCTCATCATATATGTGGCGATCGAGCACAATTTGCCTCTTACAGCTCTATCCCTTCGGGTAGATCAATGGTGATTGGCAATGTGGTTCATCTACCCATTATTAGATTGGGGGAGATAGTTCTAGCTCCCTCGATGCATCTGCAAAATGTCTTACATGCTCCAGTATTTTAGATGAATCTTTTGTCTATTAGTCAGATTACAAAAATTTTACATTGTCGTGCCATATTTGAGCCTTTTGCTCATGTGTTTTAGGACACTCACGGGTAGGGTGATTGGATGTGACCGTGAGCAGAGGGGACTTTACAGACTTGTCCAACCTCCTTGTGCAAGGGCTGCTACTATCCTTTCTGGATCCGTCTCCCCATTTCTGTGGCATCTTTGCTTTGGACACATTCCTTTACAGAAGCTGTGTCATGTCCTCCCACAAATCTCTACTCGTACTAGCTTGGAATGTGAGGCGTGTCTGCTTGGGAAGCACCATCATTCCTCGTTTCCGAGGCGTCAGAGTCGTCACAGTGGTCAATTGTTTGAGTTGGTTCACTTTGATATCTGGGGTCCTAGGCGTGTTCCTGTATATGGTCACTGTAGATGATTTTTTCTAGATTATCTTGGGCATTTTTGATGAAGAATAAGTCTAAAGATGGTCCTGTTATCAAGTCTTTCCTTATTGAGATTAAAAACATCTTTTCTGCTAATGTAAAATTTATTTGCACTGATAATGCCTTGGAGTTTTCTACTTTGCAGTTATCAGACTTCCTCAGATCTATTGATGTTGTTCATCAAACTTCATGTTCTTACACTTCATAGCAGAACGGTATTGTTGAACGCAAACACCGTCATCTTTTAGATGTCACAAGGACTCTTTTGATTCAGAGTCGAGCTCCTCATTCTTTCTAGGGTGATGCGGTTCTTATTGCATGCTACTTGGTGAATCTCATGCCGTCTACCATGGCCTCAAATTTCAGCGAAATTCGGTCGAATTTCTATTGAATATTGATATCCTGTCGAAATCGAAATTCGATCGAAATGGTCGAAATGTCCGAAATATGAGGATCCTAGTACAAAAATTGACCGAAATGATCGCAATTTCGATCGAAATTCCACCAAAATTATGTTTAGACAGTCACCGAAATGGTGACCAATACCGAAATTTAGGGCCTTGCCGTCTACTATGCTTGGAGAAAAAAGTTCCTTTCTTGATTGCGTTTTCTGAGGACTTATTGTCACTTACCTCCATACTCTTTGGATCTGTGGCTTTTGTCCACAATTTTACTCCTGGTCGTGACAAGCTCTCTCGTAAAGCTGTCAAATGTGTGTTCGTTGGCTATTCTCATACTAAAAAAGGATATAGAGGTTTTGATCCCGTTGGAAGAAAATATTATGTGAGTCTCAGTCACCTCCACCTCCGATATCGTCGTTCCTCCAAAAAGGGTATAGTCTTGGTGAGGATATCTTCGTTCCTCCACCTCCGATATCTGCACCAACAAGTCCTCATGTTGAATCTCAGTCACCTCCACCTCCTCCACCTCCTCCTCCACCTTTGTCTACCATGACTCAGTTCCTATCTCATTTTTCATTCGCAGATCCTCTACTTGTCCCTCTGCTCCTGCACCTTCCCAGTCATCTAGCACGCCCCAGGTATGTAGTAAGCAATTGTTTCTACTGATGGCATTGATGCTATGCTTTACCCACATGATACTACACAGGAGAATCTGATAGCAGAGAACAGAAAGGTTGATGACCTCAATGTACCTATTGCTTTGAGGAAGCCCCATCGCAACTGTGCTACGTACCCTATGGGTGCGCATGTTTCATTGGAACATCTTTCAGAGGAATACATGAAGTTTGTTATGGCCCTCTTATCTATTATTATACCACCAACATATCGAGAGGCCATGCAGGATAACAGTTGGCGACTTACCATGGAAGAGGAGATGGCCGCTTTGCAGTCTCGTGGTACCTGGAGTGTTGTTTCTGCCTTTCCAGGTGCATCTGTTGTGGGGTGCAAATGGGTATTTACAATGAAGCAGTGAACGGATTGTAGTGTGGATCGCTACAAGGCAAGGCTTGTAGCACGTGGATTCACCCAGACTTATGGGGTGGATTATCAAGATACCTTCTCTTCAGTGGCCAGACACTCAACATTACACATTCTCTTATCAGTTACTGCTTCACGGGATTGGTCTCTTTACCAACTTGATGTGAAGAATGCATTTCTTTATGGAGATCTATAGGAGGAGGTTTATATGCAGTAGTCACCGGGGTTTACTGCTGAGGGGTAGTCTTAGAAAGTGTATGGCTCCACAAGGCGATCTACGACCTAAAACAGAGTCCCGGAACTTGGTGCCAGAAGCTTTCAGAATTGATAGAACATCAGGAGTTTGCCCGGTCCACTGCGGATCACTTACTTTTTGTCCAGAGGACACAAAGAGGTACTGTTGCTATTCTCGTCTGTGTTGTTGATATTATTGTCACAAGTGATGATGAACATGGCATTCAGGTGGCCAAGATGTTCCTAGGTCAGTATTTTGTGACCAAAGACCTTGTCAATCTTCAATACTTCCTTGGTTTAGAGTTCGTCAGGAACCAGTGTGGTCTTGTGATGACCCAGAGGAAGTTTGTTACTGATCTTCTTCTAGAAACATGCATGACAAAGTGCAAACCTGCTAGTACTCCTATGGATCCAAGTATGAGACTATATGATGATGATATCGAGGATGTAGATCAGAGGAGATACAGAGAGCTGATTGGGAAACTTCTATATGCTACCATTACCAGGCCATATATATCCTTTGTCGTGAGCAAAGTGAGCCAATTCATGGAACAACCTAGGAAGGTTCATATGGATGCTATTTATATGATTTTGAGATATTTGAAATCTTCACCAGGAAATGGTCTTATATTCGACAGAAGCATTTCTCTTTATGTAATAGTATGCGCAGACGCAGATTATGCAGGATGCCCCATGGACATGAAGTCTACTTCTGGCTATGCTATATTTGTTGGCAGCTCACTCGTGTCATGGAAAAGTAAAAACAGACAATGGTTGCTTGATCTAGTGCAGAATTCGAATACATGACCACGTCTCAAGGAAACACATATATGATGTTGGTGAGGTCGGTTTTGACAAATCTTGCAGTTGATGTACTTCTTTCTATACAGCTTCTATGTGACAATCATGCAGCATTTTTTATTGCAAATAATCCTGCATTCCATGAACGTACAAAGCATATAGAGTTGGATTGCCACTATACCAGAGACATGATCCAGATGGGTTTTATATCCACCTCTCATGTTTCTACTGGAGATCAGATTGCTGATATATCCACCAAAGATCTTACTAGAGGTCCTTTCCAAAGATGCTGTTCCAAGCTGAGTGTGATAGATATATATGCTCTAGCTTGATGGAGAGTGTTGAGATTACTGTACATCTTTGGTGTTATTTCTTATTTTATTTTATTTATGTACCTCACTTGATATTTACCCAAGGTTTTTCTCCTATATAAAAGAGCCTTGGGGTCTCATGAATAAACAAGTCATTCAGTTTTCCCAACAAGAACAAAAGAGACATTCAAAGTCGTTCGAATTATTGACGTATCAAGTTGATGAGTCATGCTTTAAAAATTTGGGAACGCGTGATCGAAAGAAGGTTGAGGTAAGTTTCCAAAGTGAAAGAAAACCATTTTGATTTCATGCCAGGTCGCTCAACTATTGAAGTCATTCACTTGCTTCGAAGAACAATGGAGATTTATAGAGCTAAAAGGAAGAACCTCTACCACAGGAGATATCGTAGGGAGTTTTGGTGTAAAGACAAGTACCTGTCTTGTACATTAACCTCATAAAGGATATGTATGATATGGCTTCATGTTGTGTAAGAATCCAGTCTGGAAAGACTGATTATTTTGACATCAATATTGGTCTCCATCAAGGTTCAGCTTTGAGTCCATTCCTTTTTACTTTGATTATGGACGAATTGACAAGTCACATTTAGGATGAGATACCGTGTTGTATGTTATTCGCTGATGATATGTGTTGATTGATGAGACTAGAGACTAAAAGGATTTCTTATAAGTAGGGCTAAGGTTGGATATATGGAGTGCACTTTTAATGGAAAGCAATGGTGATGGAATTGAGGTGAATATTAGTGACGATAACATTTCAAAAAACGACTCTTTTAGATACTTGGGATCTATTTTGCAACATGATTGTGAAATTAATGGTGATGTTACTAATAGAATAAATGTAAACTAGCTAAAGTGGAGAGGAGCCTCTGCTGTTCTCTGTGATAAGAAAATTCCTATGAAAATCGAAGGAAAGTTTTATAAAGCATTCGTGCTCTACTGTTGGCCTGTGAACCATAGACATGTGCAGGGAATGGTAGTTGCAGAAATGAAAATGCTAAGGTGGACGTGTGGACATACATATAAAGATCCGATTCGGAATGATGCAATCAGGAGGAAAGTGGGTATATCTCCGATCGAGCATAAAATGTGAGAAAATTTCTTAAGGTGGTATGGTCATTTGCAAAGGAGTCCGTGTGTTGCACCAGTTACGAGATGCGAGTGTTGGGATGTTGAGACGACTTAGAGAGGATAAGAAAGGCCCACGAATTGTTGGAATGAGACTATCCAAAGGGATCTTAGTTTTTTTGGGTCTAAGCTCGAGAATGATCCAAGATAGATTTGACTGGAGGCAAAGAATCCATGTAGCCGACTCTACTTAATGTGGGAAAAAGCTTTGTTGTTGTTATGTTTTGCAGTTGAGCACCTACCAGGTGTGATCACCCTTTATCTTGAAAAAATGGTTATCCCTAGGATTACACCATGGATTAGAGGACGGGTTAAAACTAAAGGTGTTAACTTTAACCCCCTTTTCCAAACACAGCCACAGAGTACCCTCAATGTGATTCGTCTCCATTATTGTTTTTTCGGTGGAATGAGCGGAACTGATTTGTGATATGCATGCACAGACACTTATCCACTCAAATTCAATTGAAAGTCCATGTTCTAATTGAAAGTTGTCAACTCAAAGAACTCCAACGTGATTCTAATTTTTTGAATTTGGGAACTCTTTAATGTGATGAATCCATGTTAATTTAAATGGGGAAGTTGATATCCAATAGTCTATGTTTTCCATACTTTGATATTATGAAATCATGAAAGGCTCTTATCTTTAAATTTGATATTGTCCTCTGCCCCAAAGGCCAAACCAAGCAATTATAGCCTCTTCTCTATGCTCACTTAGTGCTGAGGTGCAATCAACACCCAATTTGCTAGTTTTATTTTCCTCATTGTTTTTTTGACGATTTTTGGGGCAGGGATACTCTAATGAGCATTGCAAAACATTATGAAACTGGAGAGTCTCTTCCAGAAGAGGTGTTTCTGAGGCTTGTTGCAGCAAGGACCTTCCGTGCTGGTTCGCAAAGTCTTCGTCAGGTTTGTGCCATATACTTGCTTATCTCATATGCATAAAGCTATATTTGTCTTGCTTGTCAATGTAGTATGATCCTTGGTAAGTTCTACCATATATTATATATCATATCCTTTATGCATGTGTAAGAAATAGAAATTCTTCCTCGCATGTGTTGTTGAATAACCGTGTAAATAAAATTGATTTTTTAGTTTTCAGATTGTTCACAGCTTTAAATAGTATAAACAACTGTTGTTAACTTACAAATATAGTTTTCAGTGAGAGTGTTCTCATCGATTCACTCTTTTCCTCTAAAAACCATAATATAAATAGTGTAATGCAATTCTACCTTGTAAGCCGGAGCCATTTATCAACTACGATCTCTTTTCACATCCTATCATTTATGATCCTTTGATTTGAGTCTCTCTTTTTGATTAACAATTCTGAAGAGTGAAGGTGAATTGTGTCGGTCTATGAGATGGGGGGATATGGGCTATTTGTTATCGATGGTCGACTCAATGGTTAAGTCTCCATTGAGTGTAGGACCAGATTCCAAGTTTATCCTTTGGTTGATATGGACTCTTGGATTATTTATATAAAGATAAATATTGATTGATCGGTTTACCCTTTTCAAGTGCGTATCCTATGATGAAACCATCAGGGGATAACAAACAGCTTTTCTGGAGTCCCAGATCTCTACATATCAAGAAAAATAACACATTATGGTAGCTTGAAGATTTGATTTACAAAAAAACAACAGACGAGAAATATGATTCCAGACAATGTGGTCAACTAGAAATCAGTAATTTGTAGAACAGTATAAAGAGGTATAATGAATGCTGTACATTAATCTATCAGCCACTAATGGTTGAAGTTAAGAGGACGCAGGATGTGTCTCATATTAGAGTTATGATGTTGAAATTCGAAAATGGAAGATTTTTTTCTTGGAGACGACTTCATCATCTTAGAGACAGACTTCTATCTTTTTTAGATATGATGGTTAGAGATCATGGTTCAAGAATGTCAATGCTTGAATCTCATTTGCACTCGAATATGCCTATGCGTCATGTGGGTTGGATCACATTCTCGAAGTGAGGCATTATGCATTCTAGGTCTCGTATTTTTACCACACCCATCTTAAGTCCATGTTTTAGGAATCGAGATGGAACTTAGACTTCAACTTTTATTTGTTCTGAGCCTTTTTAAATTTATCAGTAGTGTTTGTGATTACTATTAAGTGATAACTACTTACATTTAACGCAATGCATGTGCTGGCTTTAATAATAAAATACCTTGTTAGAGTTTGCATGCTAATCTTTAGACTTTAGGTATTGTAGAATTCTAGACCTTGCTCTTCACCTAATGTCAAGTAGTTTTCTCCTAATCTTCCCCTCACATCTTGACCCAAGCACGAGATGACAGTGAAAGTTCTTCACCTTTTGGCATACCTCTGTAGTGCTGAGAGGTGCGCCTCATTCCAGCTCTGAACTAAGACCGTGTTATTTGTCCCTTCTACCTTGCCGGTGTGGCTCTCCCTGGCTCTCCGTGGTAGTGATATTCTATCAATGACACATTAATAATGTGAAGTGTCCTTCAATTTTTTTGAAAGAAAAAAGAACATACCACGTTAATAATGAATTGAGCTAGGATGGGTGACCGCCCCTACATTAACAAAGAATAAGAATCAAGTGACACCATCCTTAGCTCCGTGTGAACCCCCTAGGATCCGGGTACCCGTTAATCACACATTTTGCATTACAACATTCATTTCTATCGCATTAAGTAACTGAAAGTACGGGGAAATTTTTTCGCGAATGAAATGATTTCATCAGACATTCAGGTTAACATACATAATCTCAAGCTCATAGAACAATGGTCACCAGTTCCATATATTTCACATGTACAAAGTCTGACAGTACATACAGTATATCCCAAAAATCTGACTGAAGAGAAAGAAACATAATACAATATAAATTGAATCAAAATTGACACAAAATAAACCATACCATTGGTTATTAATTTATCTCATGAAATCATTAACCCGCTACCGTGCTAACGGCTCCTTGCCTGCCATGCGTGCAAGGAAGAAAAGGCGTCAGCGGGTGCTGGTACTTCCCGTAAGGTTTATATAAAAATAACAGGCATTTATTATTTACAAAAGAAAGCAAGTAGAGAGGCATGAGCAACTCAATTTAAAATTTAATTCTACTTGCAAAAGTAAAAGGTTTCCAAATTTTTAGTAAGAACATCTCATGATCAGCCCTTATCCCCACATTTCCCACATAAGCATATGTCTACGGTAACTCATTGATCATAGTAAGTATATTTTCATTCTCATATTACTTAGAGATCATATTTGTGAATTTAATGATGGGAAAGATATAATGGTTTATTAAATTCTTAAGTCTAGTGGATAGTCTGTGGTCTTGGTTCTTGTGAAACCTCACACTATGACTCTAAGACTTGAGGAAAGTCTTAGGGTTGGGGTGCCTCCGTAGGCATGCAGTGTAGTATAATGCATCCTAACTAAGTTCCCAACACGTCCACTAGCTTAATGAGGTTTCGAATTAGATTATAGTCTTTTCCATTTATTCTATCTTTAATTTTAATCCCTTAAAACCTCAAGTGCAACTGTCTCAAATGTAACTCTAGATGATGTAGATATAGGGATGGAGGATCTGGACTAGACTCAATCTCTTCAAACCTCCGTGCAACAGTTTCAAATATAACTTTAGATTATGTAGATATAGATATGGATGATCTGGATTTAAAATCGCCAAGTCTGTTGGCGAAAGAAAAACTCAAGCGGTGAAGAAGCCAACAAAAGGGCTCTTCCGTCTCGCCCCCTAATTGGAAGGACGGTCCAATAGAGGGATAGGTCTACTCCCAACTACGCCACTGAGACGGGTGAGAGGGACTTTCCGGAAAAGTCGCTCTAGAAAAACAGCCCGACCGGTAACGGGCAACCGAGCTCGTACGTAAAACTGAAAAACCAGGATCCCCCGCCTGGGCATCCTAAAACAGGGTCAGCGGAACTGGTCTAAAGTCTGGATCTCAACGAGGCGTAAAAACACTGCAAGCTTGCATCAAAACGGAAAAGGGACTGGGATCCTAGACCCGCGCATTAAGCGGCCGCTGCCCAAACTGGGCTTCCTTTCCTCCGCCCAGTTGAGAGTCACCGCGCTCTCGCACGGTCATGCGTAAAGTTCACGTGACCGGCATAATTAATTGATCGTCATTGATTCTTATTAACCAACTAGATTCATTGAACTGATTTATAGCATAGATTGCTGATCCTCCATCTCAAGTTCCTATTGTTCTTATGATCGGTGATATTCCTCAATATTGTAAAATGAATCATCCATCGTTGAATTACTGATTATTCGAAAGAATAATTGATTCTTGAAAATTTTCCATATTCTCTAGCAAACTATTATTAAGATTCTATTAAAAAGGAAATTTAATGCACTCTGCCATCCTTCTGAGTTATATTCCAAATCCCAATCGGGTATTATTATCACCTGACAAATCTAGATAACTCCTTCTCATCAATCATATAAAATTGTGGGTTCAATTAGTAAGTTTTATGTCATATAGGCTTAGAAGAAGAAGCTGTTTAGTAGTACATTATATTGTATATCAAAGGATGTAGTCCAACCATTCAACAACTAACCCTTATCTTTTTAATGTGCGATATTTATGAAAATAATGTTCAAACAGTTTATACCCAAGATCTGCTACCACTCAGAATCAGGTTTTCAGCTTTAATTTGGACACAGAGATTAATAAAAATCACTTAGTTGTGATCTAGTTAAAGAGTTAAAATAATAGCCAGTGACATGAGTATGCTTGTACTTGATCCTTCTTACTTTGCACCTAAGATCAACCATAAATCAACTTGCTTTCATGAAGTCCATCCAAAATAATTTATGGCCTTATTCTGAACAGGCATAAGGTTACCATAGATGAAGAAGCACTTAACATTATACTCCTTAGATCTGATTAACAGAATTTTGATCCTTTTTATGAATTTCCTGATAAACAAGCTTTTAGTCAAGCTATTACACTAACTTGTTACAAACACTTTCAAGTCCAGGGAAATTATGTTAAATCTACGTTGGAATCATATTATAGAAAATCATACATATTTAAGCAGATTCCAGTCAAGCACCACCAGTTGTCCATAGTAAAATAAAGGATCTGTGTGTCCATATACTAGTAATAGTTTACCCCACAGTGAATGTTTCTCCATTTCTTAGTCCCTGTATTGGGAGTGCTCACATGATTTTTTTTTTGATTTTCTACCTTAATGCATGCTAATCACATGTTGATTTATCCTTGAGTTGTATGCATCTCTATGTGTGATTTATTCAATCAATTGATTTACTTATTACTAACTTTCATGATTCTGTGAAGTCAACATAAATATCAAGGAGGATCCTCTTGTCCAGATGAAATGACTAGAAAGATAATATCATCTCATTCAACAAAATAGACTAAAAACAAGAGATCCATTTGGGAAAACAAATTACGTGATCAATAGATTATTCATATAGATGTATACTTTATTATGAGACAAACAAGTGAATGATCTAGAATGAGATTCGGAATACATCCTTATTCTGGTAAAGATGGAAATAATTCAAGGATCGAAACAAGTCAAACAAACATGCAAGGCAGCAATAGGAAATGAGATAGGGTTGTACAATTGATCATGTCTAATATGCATGCATGGCAGCAAGAAGATAGGATAGGAATGTACTTCTTGGATTTCTTATTTGGTAGATTAAAAGCAAGCAGCAGTTGTGGAGGCTCCAACACTTCTAAATCTTCTTGGGATTCAATTTCCAATAGACCAGTCTGCAGCAGATTTCGGCCCCAAAATGAAGAAGAAAGAAGAAGTTTAGTCTGGAAATTTAGGGAAAAGAGATGTACATATATATAGGGAGAGGTAATGGTACCTAGACTGCTCAAATCTTGAAGAAGAATTTGCATGAAGCGGAAATTGTTGAAGTTCCAGGACCGCCTGGAGCATAAATTTTAGAGGGAACTTGACGTTTCTCGGTTGGGTATTAGAAAGGGAAACGGGAAGGTTAAAGATAAGAGGAGTGGTTTATATAACAAGGGGTTTTCCTTTGTTATTGGACAAGTGGTGGGCTTAGAAAACCAAGTGGAGGGAAAAAGCAAGGGCAAGTGGAGGCTGCTGGGCAGCATGCAAATTTCAGAATTAAAAAAATTTATTTATTCTTTTTTTTTACCGTACAGACTGGGTGTCTGTAGTTTTCTCTTTTTTTTTCTCCTTATTTGAATTACTTAAAATAGACCGTATGAGCACCTCGAGCTTCCGTTTTTGACGCGAAATATCTCGATTTTATCGTCTCGGAACTCTGATCAAAATGAGTATAATGTTGATATACTTTTGATCGGTTTTGAATACCCGAAATTTTCGAGATACGGTTTCGGTTTGGGGTTAAATTTTGTGAACTAAATATATCAAACGACCTCCGATTGACGAACGGTTAATTCCGTTCGTCTTGTTTCATCAAATCGGCTCTAATGACGGTCTCGGTTCGTTTTGCAGTTTCCGAATTTGCATCGCGGCTTTTTCGCGGCGTGCATTACGAAGCGACCGATTTTGGGTTGATTTTACCCGAATGACTTTTGATTCATGATTAATTGGTCTTTTAGGTTGTTTAGTATTGACCGACAACGTTTTTGGGTTCATTGGACCTAAAATCGGACGAGTTCGGGTTTGTTAGATATGGATGTTACAATTATAAAAACCTCAAAGGGAGTCTCGTCCTCGAGACTCGAGTTAAGGCTATTAGGTGTCTCATTCGGATTTCATATGGCCATAAAAACCTCAAAGGGTTTTAAACCCATAAAAACCTCAAAGAGAAAACAAGCCTTATTTTTATCATGTATCTAATTACAAAAGCTTGTTGATGATTACCTCAGAAAAATTGCGGGTATCGTGCCCGCATGTTGGCTTCGGTTTCCCATGTCGCTTCCTCGACGCCATGTCGGTGCCACAACACCTTAACCAATGGAGTCTCCTTGCTGCGAAGCTTCTTCACAGCACTGTCAAGTATCTGTACCGGCTTCTCCTCGTAGGTCAAATCAGGCTCCACGTCAATATTTTCGTAGCTGATGACGTGTCGAGGGTCGTGTACATACTTCCTCAAGTTGGATACGTGAAAGACATCATGAATAGTTGATAGATGAGGAGGAAGGGCTACTCGGTAGGCCACTTTCCCCACTCTCGTAAGAATCCCGAATGGTCCAACATATCGTGGCGCCAGCTTGCCACGAACACCGAATCTCTGCACTCCCTTCATGGGAGATACACGGAGGAATACCCAAATCTCCCACCTGTAATTTTATGGAAATGCCATCAGTATAAGGTTTAACTAATTTCGCAAAGGAGTAATAAGAAAGTATTGGATACCTGAAACTCCAAACCTCTTCTCAGACGGTCTGCATAGCTCTTCTGGCAGCTCTGTGCCGTCAGAAGCCTCCGTCTCACAAGATCAACAGCTCTCGCGGTCTCCTCCAGGAGATCTACGGAATAGAGAGGATGATCACCTACCTCATGCCAACTGAGAGGTATAAGACATCTCCGCCCGTATAGGGCTTCGAATGGTGCCATACCGATACTGGAATGATAGTTGTTGTTGTACGTGAATTCTACTAATGGTAGATGGTCCCTCCAGGACCCTTTCCACTCTAAAGTGCAAGCGCGGAGCAAATCCTCTAATGTTTGAATGGTGCGCTCACTCTGCCCATCTGTCTGCGGATGATAGGCAGAACTCATCTTCAGCTCTGTCTGTAGTGTTGACATGAACTGATGCCAATAATGTGAAGTAAACCTCGAATCTCTGTCAGACACCACCTCCCGTGGTTATATCATGAAGTCTAATGATATTCTGTACATAGAGCTTGGCCAATCTAGATGGAGTGTAAGTCGTGTTGACACGTATAAAATGAGCTGACTTGGTCAACCTATCAACAACGATCCAAATGGAATCATGACCGCCCGGTGTCTTTGGTATCCTGTGACAAAATCCATAGAGATGCTCTCCCACTTTCACTCGGGGATGTGGAGAGACTGCAACAATCCTGGTGGTCTCCTGTGCTTGGCCTTGACCATCTGACAGGTCATGCATCTGCTGACATGTAGCGCCACATCGCGCTTCATTCCATCCCACCAGAAATGTCGGTGCAGATCACGGTACATCTTCGTGCTGCCTGGATGGATAGATAACCGTGAACTGTGCGCCTCATCAAGTATGTTTCTGCGTAATTGCTCGTCATGGGCACCATGACTCGACCCACCTTCCATAAAATAGATTCTGCCACAACAAAATCGTCAACCTCGTCCTTGACGGTGCGCATGTATCTATCTCGAATCTAAGGATCTGTCTTCTGACCTTCGACAATGCGATCCCACAAATTGCTGAATCGTGGAGGTACGGCAGTAGAAATGGATGCGCTCTCCTGAGGATGTCAATCAGTCAAAGATGCGAGCAATATCCCACATATAGCCAGTTCGTCGTACCCTCTGCATGTGCTCTCCTGCTAAGTGTATCAGCTACCACGTTTTCCTTACCGAGATGGTAAGAGATCGTGCAATCATAATCCTTCAGTAGCTCGAGCCATCTGCACTACCTCATGTTCAGCTCTTTCTGATCAAAGATGTACTTCAAACTCTTGTGGTCTGTGAAGATCTCGAAATTCACCCCATATAGGTAGTGGCGCCAGATCTTCAAGGCGAAGACAACTACCGCCAACTCCAAGTCATGTGTGGGGTAGTTCTGCTCGTGTGGTCTCAACTGTCGTGATGCGTAAGCAATCACCTGTCCTCTCTGCATCAACACTGCTCCTAGACCTTCTCCAGATGCATCTGTATAGACTGCATAGTCCTGAGTGCATGAAGGAAGAGCAAGAATAGGCGTCGTCGTCAATCTCTACTTCAGTGTCCTAAAGGCTTGCTAATATGAATCGTCCCAAATGAATGGAACTCCCTTCTGCGTCAATCGTGTCAAAGGGCGAACAATGCGTGAAAATCCGTTGACAAAGCGTATGTAATAGCCTGCTAGCCCGAGGAAGCTCCGAATCTGTGTAACTGTCTTGGGCTGCTCCCAAGACATGACTGGCTCAATCTTCGCAGGATCAACCGCGATACCTGCCCCAGAAATGACGTGTCCCAAAAATGAGACCTGGGATAACCAGAACTCACACTTGCTTAACTTCGCGTATAGCTTGTGCTCCCGCAATGTATGCAGGACAATTCGTAGATCATTCGCACGATCCCATTCATTCCGTGAGTATATGAGCACATCATCTATGAACACCACTACAAACTTGTCCAAGTATGGACGGAAAATACGGTTCATCATATCCATGAAAGCCGCAGGTGCATTGGTGTGCCCATACGGCATCACCACAAACTCGTAGTATCCATAGCGAGTCCTGAAGGCTGTCTTCAGAATATCCGACTCGCGAATCCTCAGCTGATGATAGCCGGAGCGAAGATCGATCTTCGAGAACACCGAAGATCTCTGGAGCTGATCGAATAAATCATCGATGCGCGACAAGGGATAACGGTTCTTCACCGTTCTCTTGTTCAACAGCCGATAATCGATGCATAATCTCATGGACCCATCCTTCTTCTTAACAAATAGAACCGGAGCACCCCAAGGTGAAGTGCTCGGCCTCACGAATCCCAAGTCAAGTAACTCCTGTAACTGCACCTTCAGTTCCCGCAATTCAGCTGGTGCCATGCGATATGGTGCCATAGAGATCGGCTGTGTATCTGGCAGCAATGTAATCTCGAACTCGATCTCTTTTTCTGGGGGTAATCCTGGTAGCTTATCAGGAAACACGTCTGGGTATTCTGATACTACTTGGACGTCCTGTGTCATTTGCTCCTTATCTGATAACTCCCGAACAAATGTAAGGTATGAATCACAACCCTGATCAACAAGTTGCTAGGCTCGCAATACTGAGATGTACTCCATGGTGGAGTCATGTATAGTGCCCTTAAAAGTAAACTCAGGTAAATCTGGAATCCTGAAGATAACTGTCTTCCAAAATCAATCAACAAATGCATGATGAGCTGATAAAGAGTCGAACTCATCAAGCTGTAGAAGTAAACAATCTGCGAGCATCACGTGTCCGCCAATCAGTACGGCAAGTGCCTGACTATCAGAGAAAATGGTAAACAACTGGCCACCTGGCCTTCAAATGTGATATGGAGAAGAGAGTCTCTGCGACTCTACCTAAAGAAACTAGTAGTCTCGAAGTTAGAAAAGAATGTGTCATGCTAGAATTAAGTAGATCATGGAAAGGTTGACAAGAGTAGTCAGTATGTGTACTACTTGGTTAGTCATCTCCTGGTCTGGTCGGGATGACATGGCTCTGCATGAGAACCATTTTTAGTCATAAAAATATATGGTTCGCAGATTATATGATATATGCTTTTTCTCTTCTTGGGATATAATATGAAAATTAATGAAATCGGTGACAACTGTGGTATTTGAATCTGAATGTCTTATTTCCCTTCTCGGACTTACGACAAGTCGGAAGACTGCCGCTATCCGAGAACTCAATGCGATCGAAATTGAAATACTGCGAATGTGTGTATCGGGGTACCACTGCTCTGATACCAAACTGTGAACCCCTAGGATCCGGGTACCCGTTAATCACACATTTTGCATTACAACATTCATTTCTATCGCATTAAGTAACTGAAAGTACGGGGAAATTTTTCGCGAATGAAATGATTTCATCAGACATTCAGGTTAACATACATAATCTCAAGCTCATAGAACAATGGTCACCAGTTCCATATATTTCACATGTACAAAGTCTGACAGTACATACAGTATATCCCAAAAATCTGACTGAAGAGAAAGAAACATAATACAATATAAAATTGAATCAAAATTGACACAAAATAAACCATACCATTGGTTATAATTTATCTCCTGAAATCATTAACCCGCTACCGTGCTAACGGCTCCTTGCCTGCCATGCGTGCAAGGAAGAAAAGGCGTCAGCGGGTGCTGGTACTTCCCGTAAGTTTATATAAAATAACAGGCATTTATTATTTTACAAAAGAAAGCAAGTAGAGAGGCATGAGCAAACTCAATTTAAAATTTAATTCTACTTGCAAAAGTAAAAGGTTTCCAAATTTTTAGTAAGAACATCTCATGATCAGCCCTTATCCCCACATTTCCCACATAAGCATATGTCTACGGTAACTCATTGATCATAGTAAGTATATTTCATTCTCATATTACTTAGAGATCATATTTGTGAATTTTAATTATGGGAAAGATATAATGATTTATTAAATTCTTAAGTCTAGTGGATATCTGTGGTCTTGGTTCTTGTGAAACCTCACACTATGACTCTAAGACTTGAGGAAAGTCTTAGGGTTGGGGTGCCTCCGTAGGCATGCAGTGTAGTATAATGCATCCTAACTAAGTTCCCAACACGTCCACTAGCTTAATGAGGTTTCGAATTAGATTATAGTCTTTTCCATTTATTCTATCTTTAATTTTAATCCTTAAAACCTCAAGTGCAACTGTCTCAAATGTAACTCTAGATGATGTAGATATAGGGATGGAGGATCTGGACTAGACTCAATCTCTTCAAACCTCCGTGCAACAGTTTCAAATATAACTTTAGATTATGTAGATATAGATATGGATGATCTGGATTTTAAAATCGCCAAGTCTGTTGGCGAAAGAAAAACTCAAGCGGTGAAGAAGCCAACAAAAGGGCTCTTCCGTCTCGCCCCCTAATTGGAAGGACGGTCCAATAGAGGGATAGGTCTACTCCCAACTACGCCACTGAGACGGGTGAGAGGGACTTTCCGGAAAAGTCGCTCTAGAAAAACAGCCCGACCGGTAACGGGCAACCGAGCTCGTACGTAAAACTGAAAAACCAGGATCCCCCGCCTGGGCATCCTAAAACAGGGTCAGCGAACTGGTCTAAAGTCTGGATCTCAACGAGGCGTAAAAACACTGCAAGCTTGCATCAAAACGGAAAAGGGACTGGGATCCTAGACCCGCGCATTAAGCGGCCGCTGCCCAAACTGGGCTTCCCTTTCCTCCGCCCAGTTGAGAGTCACCGCGCTCTCGCACGGTCATGCGTAAAGTTCACGTGACCGGCATAATTAATTGATCGTCATTGATTCTTATTAACCAACTAGATTCATTGAACTGATTTATAGCATAGATTGCTGATCCTCCATCTCAAGTTCCTATTGTTCTTATGATCGGTGATATTCCTCAATATTGTAAATGAATCATCCATCGTTGAATTACTGATTATTCGAAAGAATAATTGATTCTTGAAATTTTCCATATTCTCTAGCAAAACTATTATTAAGATTCTATTAAAAAGGAAATTTAATGCACTCTGCCATCCTTCTGAGTTATATTCCAAATCCAATCGGGTATTATTATCACCTGACAAATCTAGATAACTCCTTCTCATCAATCATATAAAATTGTGGGTTCAATTAGTAGTTTTATGTCATATAGGCTTAGAAGAAGAAGCTGTTTAGTAGTACATTATATTGTATATCAAAGGATGTAGTCCAACCATTCAACAACTAACCCTTATCTTTTTAATGTGCGATATTTATGAAAATAATGTTCAAACAGTTTATACCCAAGATCTGCTACCACTCAGAATCAGGTTTTCAGCTTTAATTTGGACACAGAGATTAATAAAATCACTTAGTTGTGATCTAGTTAAAGAGTTAAAATTAATTAGCCAGTGACATGAGTATGCTTGTACTTGATCCTTCTTACTTTGCACCTAAGATCAACCATAAATCAACTTGCTTTCATGAAGTCCATCCAAAATAATTATGGCCTTATTCTGAACAGGCATAAGGTTACCATAGATGAAGAAGCACTTAACATTATACTCCTTAGATCTGATTAACAGAATTTTGATCCTTTTTATGAATTTCCTGATAAACAAGCTTTTAGTCAAGCTATTACACTAACTTGTTACAAACACTTTCAAGTCCAGGGAAATTTATGTTAAATCTACGTTGGAATCATATTATAGAAAAATCATACATATTTAAGCAGATTCCAGTCAAGCACCACCAGTTGTCCATAGTAAAATAAAGGATCTGTGTGTCCATATACTAGTAATAGTTTACCCCACAGTGAATGTTTCTCCATTTCTTAGTCCCTGTATGGGAGTGCTCACATGATTTTTTTTTTGGATTTTCTACCTTTAATGCATGCTAATCACATGTTGATTTATCCTTGAGTTGTATGCATCTCTATGTGTGATTTATTCAATCAATTGATTTACTTATTACTAACTTTCATGATTCTGTGAAGTCAACATAAATATCAAGGAGGATCCTCTTGTCCAGATGAAATGACTAGAAAGATAATATCATCTCATTCAACAAAAATAGACTAAAAACAAGAGATCCATTTGGGAAACAAATTTACGTGATCAATAGATTATTCATATAGATGTATACTTTATTATGAGACAAACAAGTGAATGATCTAGAATGAGATTCGGAATACATCCTTATTCTGGTAAAGATGGAAATAATTCAAGGATCGAAACAAGTCAAACAAACATGCAAGGCAGCAATAGGAAATGAGATAGGGTTGTACAATTGATCATGTCTAATATGCATGCATGGCAGCAAGAAGATAGGATAGGAATGTACTTCTTGGATTTCTTATTTGGTAGATTAAAAAGCAAGCAGCAGTTGTGGAGGCTCCAACACTTCTAAATCTTCTTGGATTCAATTTCCCAATAGACCAGTCTGCAGCAGATTTCGGCCCCAAAATGAAGAAGAAAGAAGAAGTTTAGTCTGGAAATTTAGGGAAAAGAGATGTACATATATATAGGGAGAGGGAATGGTACCTAGACTGCTCAAATCTTGAAGAAGAATTTGCATGAAGCGGAAATTGTTGAAGTTCCAGGACCGCCTGGAGCATAAATTTAGAGGGAACTTGACGTTCTCGGTTGGGTATTAGAAAGGGAAACGGGAAGGTTAAAGATAAGAGGAGTGGTTTATATAACAAGGGGTTTTCCTTTGTTTATTGGACAAGTGGTGGGCTTAGAAACCAAGTGGAGGGAAAAGCAAGGGCAAGTGGAGGCTGCTGGGCAGCATGCAAATTTCAGAATTAAAAAAATTTATTTATTCTTTTTTTACCGTACAGACTGGGTGTCTGTAGTTTTTCTCTTTTTTTTTTTCTCCTTATTTGAATTACTTAAAATAGACCGTATGAGCACCTCGAGCTTCCGTTTTTTGACGCGAAATATCTCGATTTTATCGTCTCGGAACTCTGATCAAAATGAGTATAATGTTGATATACTTTTGATCGGGTTTGAATACCCGAAATTTCGAGATACGGTTTCGGTTTGGGGTTAAATTTTGTGAACTAAATATATCAAACGACCTCCGATTGACGAACGGTTAATTCCGTTCGTCTTGTTTCATCAAATCGGCTCTAATGACGGTCTCGGTTCGTTTTGCAGTTTCCGAATTTGCATCGCGGCTTTTTCGCGGCGTGCATTACGAAGCGACCGATTTTGGTTGATTTTACCCGAATGACTTTTGATTCATGATTAATTGGTCTTTTAGGTTGTTTAGTATTGACCGACAACGTTTTTGGGTTCATTGGACCTAAAATCGGACGAGTTCGGGTTTGTTAGATATGGATGTTACAATTATAAAAACCTCAAAGGGAGTCTCGTCCTCGAGACTCGAGTTAAGGCTATTAGGTGTCTCATTCGGATTTCATATGGCCATAAAAACCTCAAAGGGTTTTAAACCCATAAAAACCTCAAAGAGAAAACAAGCCTTATTTTTATCATGTATCTAATTACAAAAGCTTGTTGATGATTACCTCAGAAAAATTGCGGGTATCGTGCCCGCATGTTGGCTTCGGTTTCCCATGTCGCTTCCTCGACGCCATGTCGGTGCCACAACACCTTAACCAATGGAGTCTCCTTGCTGCGAAGCTTCTTCACAGCACTGTCAAGTATCTGTACCGGCTTCTCCTCGTAGGTCAAATCAGGCTCCACGTCAATATTTTTCGTAGCTGATGACGTGTCGAGGGTCGTGTACATACTTCCTCAAGTTGGATACGTGAAAGACATCATGAATAGTTGATAGATGAGGAGGAAGGGCTACTCGGTAGGCCACTTTCCCCACTCTCGTAAGAATCCCGAATGGTCCAACATATCGTGGCGCCAGCTTGCCACGAACACCGAATCTCTGCACTCCCTTCATGGGAGATACACGGAGGAATACCCAATCTCCACCTGTAATTTATGGAAATGCCATCAGTATAAGGTTTAACTAATTTCGCAAAAGGAGTAATAAGAAAGTATTGGATACCTGAAACTCCAAACCTCTTCTCAGACGGTCTGCATAGCTCTTCTGGCAGCTCTGTGCCGTCAGAAGCCTCCGTCTCACAAGATCAACAGCTCTCGCGGTCTCCTCCAGGAGATCTACGGAATAGAGAGGATGATCACCTACCTCATGCCAACTGAGAGGTATAAGACATCTCCGCCCGTATAGGGCTTCGAATGGTGCCATACCGATACTGGAATGATAGTTGTTGTTGTACGTGAATTCTACTAATGGTAGATGGTCCCTCCAGGACCCTTTCCACTCTAAAGTGCAAGCGCGGAGCAAATCCTCTAATGTTGAATGGTGCGCTCACTCTGCCCATCTGTCTGCGGATGATAGGCAGAACTCATCTTCAGCTCTGTCTGTAGTGTTGACATGAAACTGATGCCAATAATGTGAAGTAAACCTCGAATCTCTGTCAGACACCACCTCCCGTGGTATATCATGAAGTCTAATGATATTCTGTACATAGAGCTTGGCCAATCTAGATGGAGTGTAAGTCGTGTTGACACGTATAAAATGAGCTGACTTGGTCAACCTATCAACAACGATCCAAATGGAATCATGACCGCCCGGTGTCTTTGGTAATCCTGTGACAAAATCCATAGAGATGCTCTCCCACTTTCACTCGGGATGTGGAGAGACTGCAACAATCCTGGTGGTCTCCTGTGCTTAGGCCA